>JAPSES010000069.1:14044260-14057961 GCA_029822895.1 Maxillicosta whitleyi | reverse complement strand
AAGGAAGGAGTGTGATCTCCCTCCACCGCGGCTGGTTAATAGGAAAAGTCTCTGTCTCCTCTGTGCACCATTCATCATGTCAAATGGTAATATCTTTAAAGGTCAGGCCGAGTCATAAAGAAAAAAGAGCCTTGGCTAAACTTTCCCTGGGATTTCCAGAGGTCTAATCACCAATCACCAAATCTGAAGTGTCTCTTTTGATTGGCTTTTGATGGCCTCTTTTCAAAGTGAATCATTACCTTAAAAAAAGGACATTTAGAAGATCAGCATCCGCATAATTTTTACACGGATGAAATTCTTTGCATGAGGGATAAAAAGAAAAGAAAGGAGACGGAAAAGGAAAAATAGAGGCTGGAAAAACTGCAGTGGCACAATTTATCCAGCTGACTTCAAGCAGCAGGGTGCACAAAAAAAAAGAGCGTAAAAAGCTAGATAAAATAGAGAAGAAAAGGTAGCAGGGAATAAAAGTGAGGCAGAGGAGCTAAAGACTGCTACTGTCTGACAAGTGTCACACTTGCGCTTCGATCCAGCCTTCCTCCTGCGCTAATGACTGTCAACACGACAAGCAGGGCCGTCTGAAGGGGGAGAAAATTACTCGCTGAAAAGCAATTGACTGACCCCCATCATTTCTCAGGGAACCAGTGACCTGTGAATATTTCATTATGGGGAAAGTCGTGAGGCCCATATAAATGGGGGGCAAGGGGGGGGAGTGTTGATCTGCCGGGCTGAGCTGTCCCGGACTGGAGAGGGAAACTGGGGCCAGACCTTCCTGCCTGCCTGTCTGCCTCCCTTCCTTGTAGCCTTTTCACTACACCTACAATGCATATTTTAGCACAGACACAGTGAAATATGAGGACTTAAATACAGTCGGGCAGATTTTTTTTCCTTTTTTTTTTTTCCTATAGACCGCAGTGAGATGAGAAAGATGATTCGTTTATCAAAGCTTAGAGAGAAGAGAGGACGTGAAGGGGAAGAGAAAGAGAAAGAACGCAACAACAAAAAAAAAAAGGTTTTGCAGTTGTGGGTCAAACCTCGCTTTTCTTTTACCCTTTGTGCGACATTCGTCTTACATTGAGAAACATCAGAGGCCTCGGAATCGAGAGGGGCAGGAAGAGAAAGAGAAGACGAGAAAAGATGAAAGAAAATCAATCCCCCAGCAAGCTTGATTGATCGGTGGAGTTTTGGACAATTTCATCAGGAGACTCCACTAACCAGAGATGACACGACCCATATTGGAGGGAGAACGCATTGTGGAGATTGATACCCGCATTAGAGGCATCAGGTCGGATAAACGCGGGCTCTGGCAGTAAATACACTGGGCCCGGGTGCCCCCTCAATGACGACTTAATGCCAGAAAAATCCTCACAACCTACACTTTACTTTTCAAACTTTGACTGGATGGGATAATTGAGTCAATTAGGAGCACCTTAATCCATGGAAGGGATCTTCAAAAGAAAAATATACAGTCAAGGTTTGGGTTTGGTCTTAAGGATATAAATAAAGTGAGCTTGGAGATTGTCTCTGTTTATCCAACGATGGAGGGAAAGAGCAGAAGGATTATTACGGATCTTATTCAAGAACCTCACGTTACATATTAACTTCTTCTTTTGACTGTTTTGGTAAAACTTTAATTCACCATTTTTTGAAGGAGTAGTGATTTTTATAATTACTTCATGACAGTTAAGTCAACACAAAGAATTCGATGCAGCAAGATTAGACAGATAAAAAAAAAAAAAGGAGAATCGGGGAATTTTCTGGTCATTCTGACATTTCGCTTTATTCCCCATTATTCTAAGACAAGCTTCAAAGATGGTAGGCGAAAGAAAGTCAATAAGCACATCATGATCTAAACTTTTACTGAATCCACCTCGGTGAAAAGCAAGTTCTCTGCTCTGTGCCGTGTATGTCAAACCAATGGAGGGAGGAAATGGACAGGGTGAACTAGGGGGAGGTGCAGAGGGACAGAGGGAATACTGCTGATCGAGCAGATCGGGCAAGAAAGCATGAAATACTACATTACAGAGGGAAAAGGACAAAAGCAGCCACCAGGGTCTGATCATGTAGGCCTGACAGGAAGGCAGGGGGTGGAAGTAATCGAGGGTCATGCAGGCCAGATGACTGATCGGGGGACGTTGGGCAAAGTGACAATTTTTGCGGATGGTAAATATTTCAGCAGTGCTCGGTCGTGCAGTGGAGGTCAAGCAAGCTCCATTTTAAAACACAATAGACAGACACCTTTAATAATACATCCCACATAAACACACAAAGCCAAGCTGCTCACGGGCATGTTGGTGCACAAACCAAGAAAAGTCATTGTTCTTTTTCATTTTGTTCATGGACTAATTTCCTCAACTGCAGCTACATGAAGTGTAGGAATGTGAGAAAATCCAGGGGCTTGTATACAAACTGCAGGGTTGGGTTTGATCCCAGTATCCTCCTGTTAATGTTGAGGAGTCCTTTGGCAAAGCAATGGACCCCGGTTGCTTCCAGTAGGCAACCCAATGTCTTACACTGACTATGTTTGCATGCAAACTAATGTTCATGTATTATTTTGCATTTTATACAAATCAGATATTCTAACTTAGGCCTTGTTGGTAAGCTATATCCATGTTAATGTGTGTCTGTTTTAACACTGCTGAGGTGTTTCAGCATTCTTAAAACAGAGTCTTTTGGACATGTGCTGACCTTGTATTAATTTGTCTGCATTGTTGTCTGGATGGCAGCAGTGAAATGATGTTGCAGACGCTCATGTTCACTGTCTGATTGGGTCTTTTCAGTCGCTACATGTCCTCCTTTAACCCTTAACCCTAACAATTCGACCTCATCGTCAGTCCAAGAAAAGCAATCTCCGGGTCTTTATTAGTGTGGATGTAGCTTGAATGTATCATTTTTTCATTAAGATGTATAACATTCCGATATTACACCAAAATTCTTCAGACTCCTATGGAGCTCATTCAGAGGATGCATTTAGCTGACAGTTTCAGGTTGAAGTAGACATGTACAGTTTCTGGTCAGGAGGAGAAAAACACCTACTTTTAACCATCATCAATAGCCTCAATATCACCAGGTTTTTGGCAAATATCCTAACAGCAACCTTTTCAGGATGGAGGCTGAAGGAATGAAAGTCAAATAAGTATACCACCAGTTTAAAATGGGAGGAAAAACAGTAAAAGTATCAAATATGAACACATGCTTCTTAGACATGTAAACAGCTTAGTAGGAATATTGTCCTTTTCAAAATAAGTGCAAAAGGAATATTTTCAGCATGGAAATGTAGTCAATGGCACCTCTTTGGCCAATGGCGTGTAAACGGGTAAAAAAAACAAAACAAAAAAAACATAGCACTTTGGGTACTGGTAAAGTAGAAAAAAACGCTAGATAAATGTGGTCCATTTACCATCTACCTGAAGCAGGTAGCAGATATGACCAAGCCTACTGCTGACAATTTTGCAGTGATCCACATTTCACACATTTCCATGCAAGGAAAAGGCCTTGTCAGCTTCAGACTCATATTTGATTTAAAAGCAAAGCGTTACAAAGCACAGATGACTCTTCTTCTTCCTTTCTAAGTGCACTAGAAGGGAAAAAGTAAAGTAAAATCTGAAAGAAAAAAGCGTCCTGGCTTCCAGCTCATCAGACTGGCATCCCTCCAGATGAGAACTGGAGTGTCTCACTGATATACAACACCAGCGCCGGTGTGACAGGGCACATGGATCTCATCCATGTATCGCTGGCTGAACATCACTTGCGGCAGCTCCTGCAGACACATCCAACTCAAACCCTTTGTTGACTACCCAGAGTGCCCCTGTTCTCTTTGTCCGTCAGCTCAGGTAGCTAGTCAAAGCAGAGAGACAAAGCACGAGTCTCATCCAGCCGTTTTCTGCCGCCCAACCCCCTCATCACCCCATAAACTTGGCAGCTGATGTCAGTAGCTGCTGAGTGGGGTCGGAAAAACGATGTTACCCCATTTGCTCCCCATCCTTGCTTAGTTGGTGATAAGGAAGCTGGAGGAGGTGGGTATGCAGGAGGGGGTGGGAGGTGGATAAGGGGGGCAAACAGGGCTTGTTATAGTGTCAGGAAGGGAATCGGCCTCTCATCCTGTTTTACATTACTGCATGTCTGCAGGAAAGTTGATTAAAGCACAAGCACAGATGTGAACTCCTCACCTGCACTGCCTTTCATCACTGTTAGGGTGGGGCCTCGTGCCCTGCTTCGCTGTGCTGTGTATGCAACGAGATTATGACCATGAAGGCTACATTACAGTGCCCTCAAAGGGTAATCAGAAGCTTGGGGAGGGTGGGATAGGGTGGCCTGGGTGTGGGTGGCTGCAAAGAGCTGGATGGTGGGTGCTCATTTATCAAACACCTCCAGGATAACCTCCCTCCTCTTCTTTCTGTGCCTTGCATTTAAAAAACCTCCCCGGCCTCTCAACTGGCTTTGCTTTGAGCTTCAGCTGATGCTTTCTGGTGCTCTGTCCTCGTTGCAAATTAGCACTCATAATGAGATGGAATCTAGTCCTCAACACTGCCATTAAAAAGGGCCCTTGGGTCCTTGGTATACTCCGTGACCAAGGCCATTGGTGTGTTAAAGCGGTGAAATGCATACCTTAGACCTCAAGCGTGTACTAGCTGAACTCTTGACCCTTCCTATCCCATCTACATCTCACATCTGTCCCCTCTGACACGGTTCCTCAGAGCTGCATGTCCTGATCCCAGAGCCCATTCACCCATTTACCCATTTTGAAACAATAAAATGCCCACAATGACTCCTTGGACTGGATTCAATAGGTACTTCAAGAAAAGGAAACCTGCTGGGATTGGCTTAAATGATGAAAACTATTGTGCTCAGAAAGAATCAATCGGTGCTTTTCAGTGTAATTCGATTCTATTCACAAAGGGGCTTGGGAGGCAATCTTAAAATGGAAATGCCACTTTGCTTGGATTGGGTGGGGAAGCAATGAAGAGAAAGAGACATAGTTTGCATGGCAAGAGACCTCCTAAGGACAGTGCAATTTTCAGTAATGCCTGCATGTGTCTTACAAGCTGTGGGTAAAGTGCTGAGTGCAACAAAACTCAGCCAAAGTGGGTTATCGTTTTCAGCTAAATAAGTGCAGTGATGTGGGTGGGATATGCCACACCTCTCATCTGCATCTACAGACAAAAGGGTGACAAATTAGCGGAAAAAAACAACATTAAGTATCTTGGTAAAGTGTCTATAACAGCTTCAACACCTTAAGAGCTAAAACGCTTTTTGGCATTGATTGAAAATGTGAGTAACAAAACAAAAAAATCATTGTGGAAGGCTTAAATGGGTGAAGATAGATCGTTTAATTGCTGAGGGTTTTAAACACAATGCAAAATGAACTTGTACCACAATTCTTTGTAAAAATAAATAAATAAACCCTATTCATTATAACTAATACGCTGTTTTTGAGAATGAAAATGATATTGCAGAACATATTATTCAAATCTATCAATATTTTTTCTTACACTTTTACCTGCTGCTCAAAAGAAATAATGCATTTACTTATTTTGTTCCTGCAGAAAAATGTATTTCACTCAGGCTAGTAAAAATAATATGGATAAATATCTGGTACTAAGATAAGAACAACGCTCACATCTATCAGTCTAATACATTATATTCAACAGTATAATCTGGCAGTTCTAGCTCTCCTCTGAAGAGTCAGAGTCTCAGCCACTGCAAGTGTGTATCTTACTTTTGTAATAAAAACTAAATTTGTAGAAACTCACAAATGTAATAGAAAGCCAAAATTTGCTATAGAAAAGCTCTGTTAAGCAATGAATGATTTCTAAGTATTTCTCTGTTAAGGAACAGTTGCATTTATAGAAAAGGTACAGTGTGATACTTTTAACATCACAAATCTCAGTAGATCAAAATAAAATAAAAAAATTCTACTTTTAAACTCAGGGAATTACAAATAAAGGTCTGACTATAATATAAAATAAATGCGTGGTACCTTCTACAGATGAGAGAAATATATGATATAAGATGAGAGAAATCTCCATAGGCCAACACAAACAACATTGTTTTCTTGCGTATGAAAAATCAAGTGTTCGACTGCTTTGCTCATGATATTCTCCAGCTGGAATATCACTCTATTGCACTACTACCTTTGCCTTTTTTGAAGGTGCTTGGTGAGATTTTGTGTTGTGTCTGGCTTTGCAGAGTTTATTTGCATATTACTGTTACACAACTGCAGTAAATTGTGAATTCATCTCCTCGTGAGTTGCATACTGTAATGACACTTTATCCTACATAATGCTAAATAATGCTACTCAATCAAAGTTTCCCACAATTGTTCAACTGGACTGAGATCTAAAGACTGTAATGACTATAGCGTATATTTCACATTTGTTTTCCACATTTATTAAATCATTCCATGACCCATCATGTGTTATATTCTGGGGTGGCCATGGCTCAGGAGGTAGAGGGGGTCGTCCAACAGCTAAAGGGTTGGCAGTTTGAATCCCACTCTCTTCCAGTGATAAGCCATTGTGTCCTTGGGCAAGAAATTTCACCCACCTTGCCTCCTGTGTTACTCACACTGGTGTATGAGTGAGTATGAATGGCAGCAAATTGGCAGCCCCACTTCCATCGGTGGTATATATTTCGGGACAGTGTTATCGTAGAACAGACCAGTCCTGTTAAGTTTTACCACCATCTTTATCTTCCACAAAGCAACATCAACACAACATCTTCATTTGCATGTTCATACTCTGCAGAGATTAGTGTAAAATACTTGAAAGTTCAGATCAGTTTCTTAAAAGTATAAAATAATGACTTATGTTTTTAGGCGAGTATTAAGTATGTTTGAGGAGTTCAGGTAGCTGCAGCCGCCAGAGAGCCTTGCAGGTATTAACGGTTGGGGCCTGTGTTACATATGGTTGCATAAGATATAAAAACGGCATCCCCTGAATAACAACGTGTTGTTATCTAATCATGGCAGAGCTGCAAATTGGTACATTCAGCTGCTTGATAAAATAAGGCCAGAGGGCAGTCATGGCACAAAATACAAGACACTATTTGGTGCTTTAATCAAAATGGCACTTTTTTTTCTGGATGAAGCTCCTGTGAATGTTTGTCTGCACCTTAAGTCAAGCTAGTGGACAAACTGTATTAGTGAGAAAATAACTCCACATCCACAAGTTTATCCTGCAGAGGTAGAGCTACGATGCATGCAAAAAGACAGATGAATGGTGTTGCAGGGAGTGGAGGAGCTAAAATTCGACTCTCCCTCAACTCTTGAGCGCCAATCCGGCAGGATGTCGCTTATCTCTCTGGCTGGTAAAGTGCGGTTGGGGCTCTGGTCAGTATCCTTAACCGCTGTATGTCACTCCAACCCCTCCCCTCCCCCACATCATCAGCCTCTCCCCCTTTCGCTGCTGTGGGCCCGGCTCAGTTTCAAGCTGGCTGCAGCCGGAGACGGACAGGTTGAGGCAGACTAGGAGTTGGATTGGGTCTGTGGGCAGATATTGGGTGTGGAGGGGGGACATTGTTAGAGGTGAACCCAGGGGCCTGTTCAGTTCAGGGCCCCCTACTCCCCTCTCTCTCTCTCTGTCTCTTTCTCTGTCTGTCTTGGCAAGAGAACAGGTAGTGTCTCCTGCATCTTTAATGAAGGCGGTTGACGCCCCGTGCAGCAGTGCCCGGCAGCCAAAGTCTCCCCTGCCTGCCACCAGAGCTGCAAGTTTGAAAGAGAGCTGATGTAGTGTATATCCACACTATGGTAATGACAGAGGTAAAGCCAGGACTCACTCTACTCTGGCTGTCCATGCTGTATAATCAGCCATGACGAACAGGAGATGGAGAGGTCTGTAACTTTGGGTCTGCACACAGCAGACACACTGTGGACTTCAGTAATGAATTACATCCACTCTAGTTACAGCAAGAAAGTAAAAATAGAAAAATAGCTAGAGTACGTGTACATCCTAATGAACCATCTGGAACTTGAGAAGATTTATCTGCACCTATAGGACCTTACATAAAAAAAAAAAAAAAAAAAAAAAAAAAAAACTGGAATCAGCAGAACCAATTGCTCATAAAACAAAGATTGTTCCCAGCTACTGTGGGTTTTTTTTTAAACACTTTATCAAGATTTATCAATGATTAATTCAATAGTCATCCAGTTTCCAAGGGAAGTAATATCGGCACCTCATTTGGGTTTCATTGGTTTTAATCTGTCTTTACAAATCCACTTGGTCGACCTCTCATAAGAAGATAGCATCCAACATGTTATATATGGGAACATTTCTAATCTAATCAATTCTAATCTGCTCCAAACTACACAGGCGACATAAGACTGACCCCAATAAGTTTGTTCCAACAGTCTAAAAAGTCAATAAAATATTACTTAATATACTTAAATTATCTGAACTCCACACCAGGAGATAACGACGTAAGACGAATAGTCTTTTTAGTGAATTTGTGTAAAACTGGTCTGAACTTCAGGTTTTGCTTAAGGTACATCCAAACCTTAAGGACCTTAATGTATTATCTATTTGACCTCAGACCTGACTGACACTGTGCTAGAAAAAATGAATCAACATTTTAATAAGAAACATAACTCATTTATCTTCCACTTGCGTTTCCCACAAGTACTTTTGCTTGTATACACTTTGGCGACAGTAACAGTACTTTTACTTGGATAACATTGTTTGGTACTCATCACACGGTGGTGGAGTTTATGAGTAATAAAGTAAGCACATTCAAAAGCAATCCATCATATGAAGCTTCTGAACATAAAAGTAGCTGTCTGCGTCTATGAAATGTAATCTCAACTGCACAGCGCACAACAATGAACCAATTAAAAGATGCTTATTCTCAAAATCAAGTATGATTGAGTCCTGGATAGCTCAAAGAGAGATGGAAGCTCTGTCAGAGAATGTTTACTGTGAAATACACAATACAGAGAGACAGGGAAGGAGAAAAAAAACTACCTCTCCTCTGCTTTCATCTACAGTGAAGACAACCATGTCACAATTGTTGCCTCCTCAGATTTCCTGATCAAAGTGCCTTAGTTCAGTTCCAAGCCTTCAAATCACATCCATACTTCATTCTGGGAGTTGAACTCTCTGCCGGTGCAATCGATACTCCTTTTTGATTTCAGCTGAAAATTGCTACTTCTCTGAAATCTCAGCAGGCAGATGACAACAACATATAAACTGTATTTATAGGCTCAACCTGTAATTCAGAGATAAACGCAGGGTAGCCCCTCTAAAACATCTGAAACAAGTGACAGGGGACTATCAATCTGAGCCTGAATATCAAACACCCCGATGACAAAAAAGCAAGACTACAAGGTCTGACCATATGTTACCGAACCCAAAACCATCAGGCCAGTCAACAACAATAAAAGTCACCGGCTTTTCAATACATGCATCCACACAGCCGGCAAAAACATCATATGAGTGGCAGGTCTGATCTTCTTTTTCGAAAGAATGCTATGTAAAAATAAAGATAATTTTTATTCATATTTTCCATGTACGTTTATTGTCAGGTGTGTTGTCTGTAAAGTGTGAGTCCAGAGCTTTTTGAAAAGTTTGGACTGCTCCAACACATCAACAAACATCAGACGGTAACAGAGATTGTTGATTCAGACTTGACTAATTTTCATTTTATCCAAAAATACAGTAAAGAGACGGAGGCGAAGTGAGACAGACAGAAAGATGGAATATAGGAGACAAAATGAAAATGTAATAAGCCATGAGAAAAAATAACTAGTTGGAAGATCATCACCTAACTTTCTTTAGTAATTCTTCAAAATCAGCATCAACATCCGTATAATTACTATTCAGATGCTTTACTTCAGTAAAAGTACTAATACCACACAGTGAAAACCTTTTACTTAAGTATAGTTAAGTACCACCAATGTATACACATGCTCATTGTTCATTGTATTTAACTATTGTATTTTGGATTCTTTTTCCTGCTGAAGATAAGGTTTGAGTTGAGATCATTTCAACCACTTTATTCATGTGCATCAGATTCTGTATTTTGTAGCATCAGTGTCCCCATCAAGCTTTCATGAGCTGAGAGGAGACTTTATTTAGCTTCAAAAGAGGCAGAAATTTAAGCTCAAACCATAAAGAAAACACTTAATCCTTGGGTTTATCACAAACATCAACACAATTGGCGATACAGGGTTTGTACAGGATTGAGCTGAAACACTAATCTAAAAACAGTAAAGAATACAATATTTGTGTCTGGAATATAGTTGAGTAGATGTCTATACTTGAGTAAAGGTGTAGACATGTCCAGTAGGTTGAACGCATCATGAGCTGAAACAGCTACTGTATATAACATAGGGGGACTTGTTTACTCATTGCGACATATGGACGGCGAAGTCCACTATGTGGAATGTGTAGATTCAGAGAATGCCATTAAATATTTTATTCCACACCACCTGTTTTACAGCAGAGCGGTTGGGCAATCAACCTGTAAATGTTGCCCGACATCTCGCTGGCATTTGTTTGCAAAGTCAGCAGGTCTAACTGAAGAGAAAAACACAAGCATAAAAGCACAGGAAGTAACAAAATGCAGCCTAATTCTTATCCAGAACCAGTTCATCATGTGTGCACGGAATGAAAAAAGACCAGATATTTGGGTTAAATACTGACATATTTAAACAAACATGCCTCCAATACGCATTCACCTCACCGAGAACTCATTCAAGTACACAGATAGATTAGAAATGGGACATTTGTGCTACTGTTCACAGTGCGCTTGTCACTTCCATTCAAATGTGAGTTTACAGAGCGGACTCAATGCTAATCGACATATGAATGAAGCCAGAGAGGCAAGCTTATTCAGGAAGTGTACCACTGCAGCCCTCCACTCCCAGAATAGCCTCCAGCTTTACTGTATCTTTGGCTCTTTGTTAGCGCTTCGCCTCTAGCCTCAGCCAAAGCAAAAGCGACAACAAAACACTTGTTTTTAGAGGGAAGAGCCCAAATCTGATTCAACTTCAGAGGATTAGAGTAACAATGGGAGCTTGTGTATTCACACGCACACGCACACACACACACGCACACACACACACACACACACAGTGTCTTCCATACACACACACACACACACACACACTCATGCAGGAGCAGTCCCTGCCCAAGTGGGAATGAACTGCTCTAGAAAGGCCAGGGCCTTGGCAAGGTAATTAACCGAGGGTGCTTGTTTCACATGGCAGAGTCCATTAAGTGCCATGTCACACTGATGTCAGAGTAAAGGTACTGCACGCACACACACACACACACACACATACACACACACACGCACACTGTGCTTTCAGATGGGGGCAACGGCATCCAAGGTGGAGATAGTGAAGTGAGAACGACAGAGGAAAACGAACAGAGAGAAGTGGCTATGGCTTCTCTAATCGATCCCTCCCCAATCAGCAACCCCACTCCCCCTCCAGGTCCAGCCATCGATCGGCAGCACTACCACCCCTGATGAGGAGCAGGGGGGAGAAGTGGATGTGATACCCCTCCATATACCCTCTAATTGCCCTGTCTGGGTTACCACCACCCAGCTATCCCTGCAAAATGGCCCCCGCACTGACTGATGGTGCAACAATTCTGCTGGCAAAGCTGGAAAACGGGGGCCGCCGTAAGCCCATTAAGCACGGATGACCACACTAGATGCTCCAGCAGTGGAGAGCAGTGGGATGAGTGGGAAAGGCTGCATTAGCTGAGGGAGGAAGTGGCTATACTCGGTCCTATAACCGCAACAAACCGCGAGGGCACCACACACCTACCTGAGAGCCTGCTCTTATATCCACACACACTGAAGCATATACCTTTCTGTGCTTCTCGGAGCACTGCTGCATCTCAGATAACATTGTCCCCACTGAAGAGACTTCCACACAAGCTAACTGAGGTTTATCTCCCACTTAACAGATGAGCCAAAGGAAACAAGAGAGGCACTCAGGGACCAAAGGAAAAGAGGGCCGAGGATAGAGAAAGAGACAAAGAGGAGGTAGAGACAAAACAATAAAGCGGCAAAGCAAAAAAACAAAAACAAAAAAAAAAAAAAAGCCTGGCAGCAACAGAAACATGGGTGTCGATTTGTTTTGCTTTTGAAAGCATGCAAAGAACAAAACGATCATGAGAAGCAGGTTTCTCTGGGTATGATGATCACGTTGAGCTTTAGACTTGATTGCATGAGAGTGTGTGTGAGCGCTGGACCGTGGCGGAGCACGGTGACGGATGGATGTGCACCCGCAGCCCAGAGAGCTGCTGTTACGCCGCCCAGAGCAGCACCGCAATTAAACAAGTAAAGGCCTGGACGGCAAGAACCGGAGGAGGAGCAGGGGCCGGAGAGCTTTGGACGGCGAGTGCTGAACTGAACACTGTGCTGATTTGTGCACTGACTGTCCCCGAGAATAGGGCCATGTATTTTTAATCAATGTCAAAGTGATGAAGTGTGTGTTTGCCTCAAAAAATCCCCTGACAAACACAAATAGAGAAAGACAAACTCCCCAAGGGGCCCCTTTGTGCATGCACATACACACAGATATAGAGCGCCACATTGCAAATACTGGACAGAACATTCTAGCAACTGACCCCACCAGCCTCCACCGCTAGTGTGCAGCTACGATTTTAAGACTTTACTTGAATATTTCCCTTTTCTGCAACTGCACACTCCTACTCTACTTCGTCTCAGAGTCAAATACTGCAGCTCTTACTCCACTACATTTGTCTGACAGCTTTAGTTCCTTTTCTGTTGGAGATGTAACATAATGGGCAAAAAGTTTTTAAAATCCAACATATTGTCAAAACCGAATCCAATAATTTTCAACATTTGTCACTTCTGGTGCCTTACACAAAGCAGCGTCATCGCTCACATTTCAGACATCTACTGTATGACAAATGGTGAGTTTTCCCACTAAACTTCTCATAATGTTTCCTTTGAATAAATGTTCAAATCATCCAAAATATAATAAAAATCAAACATTAGGGGGAAAAAATCCAAAAAACAACAAAATATTTCTTTTTCCATCTTGTGTCTCATTAATCATATGATGAACCTCAGGTTCATCTGCTTTCCATGTTCATGAAACTGGATTTAAAGCCTCTCAAAGAACTCTAACTTAAGGGGAAACAGTAGTAAAATGCACTGACGCTTCACTATTTATTAATTATCTATTGTTGTCAAGTTAAAAAATGTCAGTCACAGACCAAATTAATTCCTTTAGTTACATATTTTAACTACATTTTCCTGCTAATGCGTCTGTGCTTTAACTAAAACAGGATCTAATGCTGAATGGATATTTTTTTTTTTTTTAGATTTCTGCATTGGTAGGTTTATTTACTAAGCAAAGGGTGTGAATGTATCTTTCACCACTGCTGATTTAAAAAATATTTTCTCCATTTGAATTACGTAAAACTGCACATAAAACCTGGTCCAATTTGGAATATAATTAACATTTTTAATAACAATAAATACTGTTTGGATAAGTGGTCGGCTGGCCGATAATTAGAAATTGGCGGATCCATGGCCATCCCTCAAGACAGACACATGCTGACGTTTCTGCAGGTTATCTGGTATTGGGAATCATTCCTGAAGCATAAACAAGCCAGGGAGATAGGCTGGCTGCCCTCCAACAGCCTGTCTCCTCAATTTTACAGGCCTCTTTTCCCCTTTCAGCCAATTCAGCCCCAAATATCGATCAGCAGAGAGAGAGAGAGA
>JAPSES010000069.1:14028787-14044160 GCA_029822895.1 Maxillicosta whitleyi | reverse complement strand
GGAGGGAGGAAAGGAGAGAGAAATTGAAAGAAAGAGATGGGTAGAAAAAAAACAGAGAAAGGGGGGAATTAGAGGGATGTAATGGGAAGAGGGAGGAGAGGCGGAAATGGAGGCCAAAGAGGTGAGCTATGTGGGTAAGTTGCAGAAGAGTAGAAAGTTTTCCAGGCATACACATACACACAAGTGAGTGGGTTCAAGCACGGCTGTACAATACATCTTTTCAGCATCGTCATCGTGATGCAGGCACATGCGGTAAATCAGTCAAATATAAGGAAAATTAACTAAAAAATGATCGAAGTTCATTTGACTGATTTACAAAAGAAGCCCATCGAGTAGAATGTGATTTTCTTTTATTTTTCCAGTTCTTGGAAACACAAAGCAGTGTGACAGAACACTACACAACCAATCTCTAATGTCGGTCTGACATCTGCAGCAGATCTGAATAGTCTCCAGGCTTTACTTCTTCAGTGGTTAAAAAAAAAAAAAAAAAAAATCTAGTTCCGCCAACTCCTGCAGGTTTTAGTGCTAAAGAATCATCACAAATACACTTAAATACACTCACAAGTCTTGCAACAACATTGCAACACAAGCCGCTCATATGTGATGCAACGCTCTGTGGAAAATGCCATATTTACACTGGTACTCGACCTATAGAATACTAGTCAACCGCTGTATTAAATGACTGAATTTCCACTCAGAATCATTTAGAGCAGTCATCAGGAAGCTCAGTTGCTTTCGTTCGTAGCGTTAAAGTTCAGGAAAAGGTAAATAATATTTTTGCTACTCTCTGAGCATACACACCTCCTCCAAACCCACCTGAATCACAGTAGACTGAGTCATTCTTTCCATATAGAGCGCTCAGGTCATCTGGTGAAGACTCCTGTATTTTTTAATATATTGCAGAGAAAAAGTCGGTTTTGCAGTCCTAGTTTCAGGGCGAGGAGGGAGGGCACTGTAGAAAACGGCACCAAAAAAAAAAAAAAGTGTGAAAAGGATGAGAGATCATGCTGTGTGTATCTCAAACCTTTGCAAACAGACATCTGATACCAAAAGCAGTGGCGCCATAATCAGATCATTAACCCAAAGACCATTGACCTAAGGAGAATGCTCAGTGATCCCTGACTGAAAAAGGGAGCATTAAGGAGGCTTCTGGATGATTGCCTCAGAATTATGGGACCACAGAACATGAGCAGACGGGCTTGTGGGCGTTAAAGAAGCCACATTCTGTGATACATTATTCTCATAAGTTCTCTCAGCTTTTATTGGACTCTTTACAGTCCTGCCCCCCATTTGGACTCCACTGTACAGTATGTAATCTGACAAGGGGCTTCGAGAGCTTGATGCGATTACACAAAATGAAATTACAACACATTGGATGCGCCGGAGCACTCTGCCTTATCAAAAAGAACCAATTGCAATGCTACTAAAGAAGCGCCAGATGTTTTGTTGTGGCAGGCTCAGGATGATCTTTGACCCTGTAGGAGAGCCAATCAGTGTCAACGCATCCAGAAGCAGAAGTGGGCGGAGAGGAGTGGAAGGAAGGCCAGTCAAAAGGCAAGCTGTACATAGTTTTACACACTATAAAATATTCATTTGCTAAGTGGTACAGCATTTTACCCTTTGAGAGGTTCATGCATTGTTTAGGCAGAGGAGCAGAGGAGGAGGCCGGATGGTGGCGGAGGAAGTGCTTGGTAATGGGGCCAAACAGGAGGACTGATTTATGTGCACAGTCACCTAGGTAAAAGAGGAAGAGGGACAGGGAAAATGGGAAAAAGGGAGAAGCTCTACATTCACAAACAGTTCACCTCCTCTGCACTGCACCGCGTTTGGCCCAGCTATCAGTGCACAAAACTCTGACAACACCACTGTTAAACTTTCCCTAAATTGTATCTACTGTATTTTTAATCGCATGCATTCTCCACTGTCGATTAAGTTAAAGTTAAAAGCCACCTCAGGGATGGCTCCTCTTTTTTTGGTGGCATAGCAGATGGTGGGCTGCAGAGTACCACCCAGCAGCACTGACTGATGCGTGTGGCATGTGCTGCTGACAACAGAACGAAGCGATACTGTCATCAGAGCATTATGAAATAAAAGGCCAGCCCACCCTTTTATACTGTTTTGTGCTAATATTATTGCAGCAATAAATATAAACAGGAAGAAAAAAAAAAACAGATACCAAGCTACAAGCAAATTAAATTTTTAATGTAGTTGTTGAGATGAGACCTTCTACAACTGCGTTACCTCAGACTGTCTTTAAACCAGGACCCCCGGGCCTCCAGTCCTGTAATGCAGGGGCCCCTCCCTGCTTTCCATATCCACAACAATAGCATACGTTAATGTTTAGGCCAGAAGTGGTCGCCACATTCCCGGCAAACACAACCCAATCTTTAACCTCTTTACAGTGCGCATGATATACTTTGCAAGCAAGGGCCAAGGCTTTATCCATTATGAATGAGACCCATATTACTCCAGGCATTAGCAATGTATGAGCTGGGCTTTAGAAACACAAGGTCTGGGGTTTTTCTGCCTGCCTCCCTGCCACTCCTTCCTTCCCTCCTCTCCTTCCTTGCTGTTTTCTTCCCTTCCTAGCCACGTGCTGCTGCTCTCACACAGCCTCCCATGGATGCCCTGACTCCTTCCTGACAGCTCGTCGAGGCTGAGCCCCGCCTGTCCGATCTGCAGCTCGGCAAATGCGGGGAGTTCGGGGAGGCGGGGCCACGCCTGGGGCTGAAGCCCTCCACTGATCTCAGCTCCATCGCTCTCCAGCTCACTACTTCTAACCCTGCAGACCCTCGACTCAGCTCCACTGCTCGCGCTGCCCTGTCTTCCTCAGTCTGATCTCAGTGCAGCTACTGCCTTTGTGATGGTATCTGATTTCTCAAAGCCAGCCAACTGAAACTTTAATGAAATGCAAGCATAAAGAAAGAAATAACATCAAGGCAGAAAGTAGTATAGGGCTATTCTTACATCCACATAGCTTACAGCTTTCAATACATTTTTCATTAATCTGTCAATTCAAATACCTTTAACATGGATTGTTTTGTTTGTTGATGTGACTGGGTTTTTTATTATAAAGAGATTATGCTGAGGGATGCCAGAACACCTCGTCATACACATATTCAAAGTTCATCAACTCTCTGCCGACAGCTCGGACAGCTTCTTCTTTTCATCAAGCATGATTCCTTCCTCATCAGCTCTAACAAACAAATCAATGGGGGCGCAGCTTGTGAGAGAGCAGTTGTGATGACTGGGGCATCTTTACTGCTTACTTTTAGCATTTTGGCAGCACACAGTAAGGTGGGAAGATGGGGCAAGTGCTCTCGGCGGAGTCTAGGACTCCCCAGGGTCGCAGCCCTCATCTCCACCTCCTCTGCATTCCCTACTGTGGGACGGCAAGATTACAGCAGTCCCTGGGGAGAGCTCAGCTCCCGGCAGGCGCCTCAGTCCCCCACTGGGTGGCTATATGAGAAAGAACCCTTTTCACATCCCTCTTTGGCCTTAACACGGGTCAGATGAAGATAAAGTCTCATTTCTAAATGAACAACATAACATGCTCAAACCATTAACCTCTACTATAGTCTTGGACAACTGCAATGTAATTACTCTAACGGAAAGTAACAGGGAGACATGGTTTCAAAGCCCTTAAAGATGTGTACAGAATGTTATTAGCTACAAGGTAAAATATGAGTCTCATGTTGTCCCCATGTAAAAAGGAAATTAACATAGTTTCAGCTGGGTTTCAGCCACAACAAATAGCGTAGGACAGGAAGGAGTGTGGTGAGCAGCCAAGCAGCAAGAGGCCTGGACAAGGCCTATTATGACAGGAAGCTCCACTCATCAGCCATTCAGGGCGCTGTAAGAGGAGACATAAATCAATGGTGTGCCAATTATGACACCACACTGAGCCGTGTGAGTGCAGGGAATTAGCTGCACAAATCTCAGTATCAGGTTCAGTTAGATGGGCTGCTCTGGAGTCGGGAGGGAATGCCAGAGAAACACCACAGGGAGGATGGAGAGGAAAAAGGGAAAGAAAGGAGAATGGGAGTAAACGCTGAAATGTGAGGCAACTCATTATAGTTGATCAGGAAATCAGCCAAATGCATTCTTTTTTATCTCTTCTGGGTTTTTTTCAGCAAATAAAATTATGGAGTGTAGGAGGGAGAAGCTTGGATCAGACCCCATTATCAGGTCTTCTCTGTAGTATCCGAGGTGAAAACTGTGAGACTGCAGTCGCCACACATCAAGTAGCCTACTCATATTTCATTCTCTCTCACTGAGATTTCTCTCTTAAGAACATTAAACTTCACCTGACACCTACTCCTCTAAACACCCACCCCTCAACCCCCCCCCACCACCACCATCGATGAGTGCAATCAAGCAGACGTCTCTGATCGCGGCAAGGTTT
Organism: Maxillicosta whitleyi; assembly: GCA_029822895.1. Classification (NCBI taxonomy): domain Eukaryota; kingdom Metazoa; phylum Chordata; class Actinopteri; order Perciformes; family Neosebastidae; genus Maxillicosta; species Maxillicosta whitleyi. The sequence continues at coordinate 14,039,755 of JAPSES010000069.1, read as the reverse complement.
GAAGCGAGCGGCGGCGGCGTTCAGCTGGGCCTGAACACGATGCCTTGACACCACTGAGCACACAGCTGTATCCCAGAACTTAGATTCTGATTAAATGGAAACAGAACAGCCCATTAAAGTCATTAACATACATCTAGAGTATGCATGGGGGGATGTGCACCAAAGGGTGTGCATGCACAGTAATGTAGCGCATATATTAAGAAAAGATCCGCAGATAGTACTTGAAAGAGCATATCTTGCAAAAGCTTATATATATTATTTATCACTCAGACATCAAAAAGGAGACTTTGTAATGACCTTTTTTTAATTCATATGCAAAGGTAATGCAAATTCTGAAACTGGAAATTCACCCAAAAGCACAAGCACAAGAGGGCTGTAGCATGAACATGGCGGCCTGGCGTGGCATGGTTTCCAATTTCACAGCTGCCTGTATGTTTAATTTAATGTCACACTGGATATGGTACTATTTCATCTCATATCATGAAACAAATTTTAATTTCTAAGATTAAGATGTGGTGCTTATCTGGTGAATGTAAAATGAGGATAAAAGAAGATAATGCGTGACTAAAATTGTAAAATTACGGTGAAAGGGCTGTGAACGAGTGAGAATCTAACGGGATAATCATTGTATCATGATCCAGGGGTTAGAGTTCAATATACTACGATACTTTTATTAATATTAAGAAAACACTCCATGGTACAACCGAACAAAATCTGTTTAGATATCAACTATTAAATTAGATTAATTCATCCTATTTTCTGATTTGTTTCCTCTGTGACTTTAAACTCAAAGTCTTGGCTCGGCTTTGGGAAGCACTTTTTCCACCACTTTACGGTGTTTTATAATCCAAACAATTAATTAAATAGTTGAAAAACTAATCAACAATGAAAATCATCAGCTGCAAAGTAAGAAAAACGTTTGCATTCAGAGCAATATTTGTGTTTGCATTTATCACGGCCCTGGTAACATTCACAAAATGAAGCACTGTCTGCAACAAAGCTATTAATTAAAAATTGATAGTGATTTTGAGAAGTGATACAATACACAAAACATTACATAACAGTCAAGTAACAACAATTTATTGCACTCCCTCGCATTTCAACATGCTTTAAGAAATATTGGAGTAAAAGTTTTAGAGACATTAAACTGCTTATCATTAAAAAAAAATACACATATGTTGCAGATGCTTATGATAAAACAGCGCAGAACACAAATATCAGATTTCTTTTGCATGCTGATGAGATAACCCCAACATTAGCATATATTGAAATATAGACAGAGTGTCAGTGATGTGGCACAGAGATGTATCATATGTGTCTGATAAGTCATCACCTCCACCGCTCACCCACTTGGGAGCAGTGTCACTGTGGATGGAGAGTTATTTGATATCCCCCGCGAGCTGCTTGGGTCACACTCCTCCACCCAGTGTGTGTGTGTTCAAGTCATCAAACATCAAGGTTTGTTGCCTGCGATCACTGCTGATTTTGGTTTCTGTTCATCAGCTGATAAATCATGAATGTTTTAATTGTACGCTGACCTTGATGAAATGAATGGTCGTCATTTATCAATTAGGAGTGCAATGGGGTGATGTGGGGGGAAAAGTGTCTGCTGACAGAATTATTTTTCATCTCGTCTTTGGCTCAGTCAGCCTCCCTCTTACCCCCTACACTGCACTTCTTCCAAATGCTCCTCGGGCTGGAAACAATTTTCACCTTGCAGTGATGATGTTTCTTTTTTATTATTATCATTACATTTTCTCCTGCTCATAAAATCCCTCCCCTTGGTACAATCCTCAGCTGTTTACCAAGTATAATTCAAAAGGAAAAAAAAAAAAAAAAAGAAAGAAAGAAATGTAAAAATTGAGAGAGAGCTGGTATGACCAACCTAATCTGTGCGTGGGCGCTTCAGTGTGCTTGCACAGTATGGCTTTTCATGACATGAACATCAAATCCCCAGAGAATACAGCTGCCACGATGAGATGTGTTTTTATGGGGATTTAGGCTCTGGAAGAGAGATTTGAGTATTACCTATTGTCAAAAATGTGCAATGTTAGGAGAGCTGCAGCAATGGAGGATGGGGATATTAAACAGGCCTGTTAATGTTTTACACAGTGTTGTTGATGCTCCTGTAGACCAGTAAAATGTTGACAGTAACTCTTGGTGGTGAGTGGCAGAGGATACTTTTAGAAAAGGTACTAGAGTGGGAGGTGTGTGAAGCAACACAGCTGAGTTTTTCCAAAGGGTTTGGACGGATGGGTATCAATGTAAAAACAAACACCTTTGTTTATGTATTCCCTCCACCTAACATTGGAGGAAAATCTCATCCTTGTTTTTCCAGTTGTTCCAGTCTCACACCAGCAGACGGCAGCAAATCATACAACTGCGTTGTCTCTGTGATGATGAAAGTCTGGAAAAAAGCCCCATTTGGGATTACTTTTGATATAACTATGTCTGAGACAGAAGTAAGTGCTTTGTAATGGAAATCGAGAAAATATGTGGAACTTTTGTGCAGCAGAAAAAAAAACCCATGAATTTAAAAGCTGTCTGAACACAAACCTAGCCTAGCTTAACTTAGCTTACCTTGACAAATACACTGAATGACACATCTTTTATGGTCATGTTTTGGGGATATTTAAAAAACAAAAAAAAAAAAAAGATGTTTTGTTACATTAATATTAAACAGTGACCTTTTCTAAATCTCACCTTGTATTACTGTAAGAGCCATAAGATCAACGATGCGACCAATATCCTCGCATCAGCAGCATTTCAATTCTAACTTGCCTGGCAAGTTTCAGAAATAGCTGAGACAAACAGATTTAACCGACATATGGATGGACAACTACTGAACACTGGAACCTACTGATTTTAAAACCAAACCTGCATGAAAAACCAAAGTGAAACATATAACAAAAAGTCCAAAAGGTAATAAAGATAAAAACTAATTACCTATTATAGCCTTGGTTTGGAGCTGCAGCACCAACCCCCCATCCTCATCAGCCCTTTGGTTCTCAGAGCAGTCTAGCATGCAGAGGGACATCGTTTTTCATCCCTCACAAAAGGCTCAGTGAGCCCTGTCTTTAACCAGCTAACAACAGACCAGCCTACCCTTTAGTTCTCCAGACATCTAAATGCTGGCGGCATCCATTTTATCCGGGCACTGGAGAATGAGCCACAGGCCACTTCTCTAACCTAGAGTCCAACAACGAACCCATATAGATGTGTGACCACGAGCCAAAGAAGCCCGGTGCCGACCTTTTCAATGGTGGGCTGCCATTCTCAAACTGCAGGCCCCAGATTGACTTCGCCCTCAGCCAGATGAGAGAGTTTGCTCATGTGTGAACAGCACTGACTGCCTGCACGGGCTCGCCAGATCCAAATGCCCCACAGGTCCGAGGGAGCATTTTACAGCCTGTTTAACAGTAACTTCAAAAATCCCCCCGTCCCATTTTTTATCCAGAAAGAGATTTCTCACACATCGGGTCTTGGTTGCTGATTGCCTCTGAACGTGGTGTTGATTAAAAAGTCAGCATTGTTCAGGCTTTCTTGTTTTCTCTTTCTTGTGGATCCTGGGAGTACAAACAGCTCGATAGGCTGCGTGTGAAAGTCTTCGGGCCTTGTGTCTGACGAGGGACCCGTGGTGAGAGAGAGAGAGGGGCCTGCTTGCCCAGCTTTTGGAATCCAATAAACTGCTTTATTCCAGGGCTGGGGCAGACGTGAGGCTAATCTTTGATCTGAACTGGAAGCTGAGGGCTCCGGAGTGGGCCACGCTGCCCGATTATTTATGGGAACTTCAAAGGTTCCGCTGATCACACTTGTGTCTCTTATCTAGTGCGCAAGAAACAGCCACAACAACAAAAAGTGACTTTGCGAGGAGAGTGGAAATTCAGTGCACGGAGAGAAAGGTAGGGATAAAGGCGTGTGCGTTTGAAATAGAAGAGGGAAGGGTTTTGTTGGGGCTCTGTGGGGAGATCTCCAGATTAGAAGTGATCAGGCCGCTGTATTCGGGCCATCTGCTCCTCCTCTCCTCTTTGTTCCCATGGTGGATGGTAAAGGCAGCCAGGGAACCCCACTCTCCTCTCACTTTTCCAGCCTCCCTCCCTTTCTTTCTCCTCTTTGCCGTCTCCCTCACTTCCTCCCTGCCTCCCCCTCCCTCCATCCCTCCTTCCACTATCACCACCGCCACCTCCACATCACATCAGAAATGTGACTGGCCTCAAACTGCTGACTTGCTCACAGTCCATTGAGTTTCCTCTCCTTATCAAATTACAGCCACCTCAATAACCCACTCGCTGCAGCACGCCGGAAGAAATGAGGTTTTCTCCACCGCCCGCCCCTGGCACTGCACTCTTTCCCTCGCTTTTTTCAACTCTCACATTTTTCTTTCAAAAACAGCAGACAGAGAGGAGAAGGGGGTGTAAGAGGAGGGGGTGGCTGATGTGAATGTCGGCGTATATTTTCAAAGGGGCACGCTATAGTAATGTTTCGTAAAAGCATGAGTAAAAGGCAGGGGGTGGGGGGATGGCCCCGTCCACTGCACATTGCTGATTTGCAGACGAGGGCTGATGTCCAGATGGCAGGCACCTTCCGGGGAATCGTCTTTTACTTCCACCCTAACAACTACCCAGGCACACTAGCCCACCGAGACCCCAAGAGCCTGAGCTCCTGCTGAAACGTGCTCATAGGTCCATTAAAACAACCTGCTTATTGCGACGCATAGCTTCGTACAGCTGCGAAGCGACATCTAGTGGCTGTATCCCAAAGTTGGGAACGACTAGCTTTGAGACAGTCCTTGTGTCTTTTAAACTAGTCTTTGTCTTTTAAATTGTGTTGTTTTTATGTTTTTTGCTTATTTATGTCGATAAAACCCTAATGAACTATTGTTATCAGACTGGAAATGTTGTATTGTCACAACATTGAATTTCTTAGTGTGAAAACACGATAACTCCATTTTAATCCAGATATAAATACTATTTTTACACAGTGGTTTTTTATTTGTTATTGTAATAATGATGACAGTTGTGATGTAATGTGATTCTACCTATGCTGTTTCTGTGCTTAAACAAAAATGTTACAGTGATTTTAAGCGCAGTTTCTCCTGCTACCACTCGGTAACAATCATGTAACTCGGCATATTGCAGCACATTTTCACTATGTAGTGACACTTCTGCATTTGTAGAACAAATAGCTTGAACGCAAGTAGTTATACATTTTCATGCATGGGCTTTTCCAAAATGTCATGGATTATAATTGCTTTTTATTATTAAAATGGAATACAGTGCATTACATTACCTTTAAACAAAATTAAACTTACACCAGCGTTACAGTTGACTCAGTAACCAATCTTTTCATAGAAACAAGATCAGCTCTTTATCACATTCATCTAAAAAAAAAAAAAAAAAAAAAAAAAGATAAACTCAGCAATACATATTCATGCTGTTATTTCTAGCAGGTTTGACTCCTCAACCATTGTGCTCAAAATTCATTCATGCAAAGTTATTACATGTTGCATTCAGTTGATCGTGACAAAATGCAGTTGTTATTACATTATCAAGTGAAAATTGTTTACAATTTGTTGAGTTATTACACACTGCAGCGGGACTAATCCATCGTCTTTTGGAGGCACTACACTAGAAAACGCTCATGTGTCATTACCGGACTTGGTGAGAATCAACCCACTCTGTCCTTTAGGTCAGAATAGATCCAAAACCTCAACTACCATCTGACAACATGTAACCTGGGTTTCTTCTAACTTCAGAGACAGACCACCTTCTCCTCTGTAGATCTACCTCCACATCTCGGAGGAGAAAAAGACACAATCCCATCACAAGTTATATACCTTCAATGTGAGAGCACTGGGGAACCTACGAAAATGGACCACGCAAGGTCATCTGTCTCATTTTGTGAGTGAAGCTGCAGTTATTACAAAGTCAAAATGAAAAGGCTCATCCCCAGGTCAGCCGTCTGACAGGTGATGGATGTCATTTAACCTTCGCAGCAGCTGGTTACTGGTTTAGACACCAAAGTAAATAACGCAGAGAAGGGAAAGGAAGTTGAAAAACACCCCTATAGGCCGGGATCCATTTACTCCTAATATGACTTACTTGCCTCCATAGTGTAATTGATTTATTTTTAACATCAGCGGCGTTGATGTTTTCTTTTTCTTTTCTTTTTTTTTGTTGAGGTTGTAATTGCCCTGGCGTTAATGCATGCAAATGAGAGTTCAGGACAAATTTACAGGAACTTGTACACCCCCCGCACTACTCCTCCAATGTGAATTAACATCAATATTTATCTTAGTTCTATTATCCAATTCCTACCTCATTCACATGCTAATTGCTACAATTACCATTAAATAAGGGCCCCAGTTCAGAGGAAATAACCTGCTGCTGAGCACTTGAATCACTGACTCGTCACCTGTGCACACACGATGCATGAATACACACTGATACACACCTACACAGAGACAGCAGAGAGAAGAAAGCCGAGGTATGTTAACATCTGCCACGTGTAGATGCTAAAATCCCCAAACAACTGACAAAACTGCAATGCAACCGCAAGTTTATGCGCATCTTTGGGAACCTGTCAGCGCTGTCCTGCTTTATTCACAGAGACGAGAAGACAACAAAAGTAACTGATTGGAAAAGCAAACCAGATTGAGAATGAGCGCTCCTGTATAATGACTGGGAGGAACATGCCAAGAGACCCGGAGAGGGTTAACTTGAAAGCCCAGCAGAGTGCCATCTCCAGTTACCTCGGAGAGCTGCAGCCGACGTGCTCTGCCTTCACCTGGTTTATTGAAGACGACGCCGGCGTGTCACTGACAGCGAATGTCCAAGTTGAGCAGGAGTAGATTAGATTAACTCCCTTGTGAAAGAGCCTTGTCTGCTTCCATTGTGCATCCTGTCTAGTTAAAACGACACAGGTATGCCACGGCAATAAGCAGGTGCGCTGACATCAAAGTCGTGTTGGGAATACTGGTGCTGATTGGAAATCCTATAGAGTATTCTTCAAACACAAACACATGGCTGACGTACAAGTTCTAAACCCCCCTGAGCAACAACGTCTTACATGAAGATCAAGAGTGATTCTTCAGGACCGCCGGGGTACAAACTGTTCAGCAAAGCACCCACCGGACTTCGCTCCTAGTCCCTCAAGGAGGGTTTCTTCCTGCAAAGACATCCATTTTGTAAATCGACATGGTGGAAGACAGCGTGAAGACGTTATTGAAGACGGCCTTGGAGGGAGTACAGACTAGAGGCACAACTGCAACCAGAATAAAGGCCTAAAAAACTAACTGGATAGAGACACAGAGCCTCCGTACTAACCGAGTTGTAAACTTCTCTTGCCCAAAGGCTGCAGTCATACTCTGCTCATCGAATCAGCGTATGACATAGGAGAGTGAATTCAGACATTGTCTAGAAAACAACAAAAATATGAGAACATAGAGATAGTGTGTGCAGAACAGAAATGGCAACAATGCAAACTAAATAAGCAGGAGAAAAAAAAGTAAAGAAAATCCAATTTTGCTCTCAGGAGCAATATCAAAAACTTTTTGAGAGAGAAATCCGAACTCTTAAGTGGAAAACCTGACCTAAGCAACTGATCTGAGGGGGCTATTCTTTATTTCGTTGAGGCAAAAAAGTTTCCTTGTTTGGTTCATTTCGAGTGCTAACCTCTTTCAAACAGAAATATGCATGAAGAATGATTACCAACGTCAGAGCCGTCTTGCCTTTTGGCCTGGCCTGGTGCTCATACAGCACAATCAGGGGAGCTGATGACCTTTGCTGATGGCAGAATACCTCATCGTGAAGGCCTCTCAGTCGTAAACTAGTAGACAAGCAGCGCAAGATCTATTAGTTTGCTCTTTTATCTGTAATAATCCTGACAGAACAAATAATACCCAGGCATATTCTGAGCAAAAAAAAAAAAAGGTGAAAAAAAATTATCATAATCATTCAAAGTGATGCTTTTGGGAGCGAAAGGAATGAATGTGAAAATAAATTCAGTTTCGATAAATCGACTGCACTTGCAGGAGCTGAAGTGAAAGGAGGCCGTGGAGTGGATGGATACCATGGAGCACTGTCTTTCTTACACACACAAACCTCGCTCGTAAATTATCTTGAGCAATGTAGAATTTATGAGGCAGAGATATCTCACTGCCGGCCTATCATTTCCATGGCTCTGTCACCGTATTTCTCTCCAAAACTGCCCAAACCCATAGATAAAAGCAACGACTGCAGCCGCAGATGAAAAAGCGAGAAGTGAAATAAGTGTCTTTTTCCAACTCGAGTACCCACTACGTCTGGATAAAAGCGACCAGTAAATATGCAAAAAAAAAAAAAAAAAAAAAACCTGTAAAGGAGAGGACAAGTGTGACAATTAGAATTTGCTCTGTTTACATTGCGTGAAATCAAGTGTCGGGGGAATTTGTCGAATTGGAAGATGAGTCAAATTGCCAGGCATATGCTGCTTACATCTTTACCTCAGCTGGCGCGGCTCCTCGGCTCGACAATAGCTTTTACCTCTTGAAATATGTGTTTGTGTTTCTCTGTGTCAGTGGGAGTGTGTGTGTGAAGAGATTTGGGGGAGCTTTTAGAGCGCTATCATAGAGTAGGTGGAGGACGGTGGAGTGTATCAGAGAGGGCAGTCCGCACATGCTGCCCTGTGAGATTGGATTCTCACCCATGAAATGTAAGCACACAGAAAAACGCTCGGCAGCAACAACCTCCAATTTACACAGCAATTTTCCACTCGCTCGCGACAGAACTAAATCGCATTTGTCTCCCTGCCGTTGATACCACGCTGCCCTAGAATTTCATTCATATCCAGTTAATTAGCACTTCCTCGCCCGACACCAGAAAGAGCAATCATTGGACAAAATGTGCAGAGTAATTTATTACAGTTTATTACAGTTCATTGAGGAAGCCAGAATGTGTTGGATATTAGAATGATTACTAGTGTTTGCGCTGATAGCAGTCTCCGTGACGCGAAGAAGAAGAAGGAGAGAGAGAAAAAAAAAAAAACTTATTTACCAAAACAGCTGGATGGATAAATTAGGCCTTTTCTCTACATGACAGTATCTCCCCGACTGCCCTGTTTCAACATTTCTGGGTGAAAAGCAACGTCTCTCAAGCTTTACTCCCTCCTTTGAAAACGTTAATTGCTATTCATTACCCGCTATTGCTGAATGATAACAATGTTGGAGTTACAATTCTGAGTCATTAAATTAGAAGGAAGGGGATGAATAGAGGAAGTGAACGATGGAAAATCCTCATCATGGTGGAGTCTTGACGGTGGGTTGGGATTTAAAGGGTGCCGTCACCCAGCGGAGAATGGAACCAGACTTTGGGGGTTCACATCTAAAAGTTACTCAACCCAAGACACTAAAATATACCTATGTTATAACCCACTGGAACTAAAACTGATCATATTTCTGATATCTAATGACTATATTTAAGTTGTGTACAGTCATAATAATAATACTTTATTTTACTTTAACATAACCCCCCCCCCCAAAAAAAAAAAAAAAAAAAAACAACATTTTGCTATCAAGATGTCAAAAACTTGGAAATGGTTAGAGATAAAGGCATAGTGTAAATGAGAACAATTTTTGGGTATGGTGCAGTTTATGATGGGAGTAAATTTACTTATCTGGCATCACAGGCGACCATATTGGATTGAGTAAATTTTTGTACGATTAAACTTATTTACGTGTATGTTTTTTTTTTTTTAAATGTTTTTGTTATTTTGTCATCTTATCCTTAAAATGGTTTAACTTAAATATTAATAGAAAGCAAAGTGCAGGAAGTTATATGCAGAGTTGCCAAATCTGTCCTTATTTATCAAAACTAAAACTAAATCAACTTTACTTCCTAAACCAGGTCTGGAGCACACCTTTCACACTGGATTTTCTTCTTACATTTGAATACAGACATTCCCTGAAATAGTGTTAGGATTGAAGAAGCACGTGTCCGCCATTTATTGGTGGGATGTGGTCACAAGATTTGGTCACTATCTGGAGCTAAGGTTTGTTTTATTTAGTTATGTTGCTTTTTGCAGTATCACAACGTTGGTGCTTAAAAGCTTAATTCCCATAATCATACTGTTTTTCGGCATTTTACAACAACTGTCCACCCATTAAAACTCATTTTGGTCTTGTCATTAGGTTTAGGAACGTCAACTCTAGTTGTAGACAGTTTCAATTTCCTTTTCAGGTTCTTTAAAATTTTGGTCTCCACGCCAATCTAATCAGCGTGTATTACAGTTTATTTTTTAATGCAGTAGTCCAATAAAAAAACAGCTTTCTCTTAAGTCTGAGTTCATGTGACCATTTTATCTGGATGGAAAACACTGGAAATATAGCTTGCCTTGACCTGTTGTGGGGGCAGAAATCTGACAAATACATCTAAAGCTATACATATAAAAAGCAAACATTTCTTCTGTATAGTTCAGAATATAAGGTCAAAGTCCATGAATGTTCTTCAGACTTTTCCAGACATTTCTTCACATTTTTTAGACCATATTTACAGACATCTACACTCAAACAGCTTCATATTTCATACGTAAATGAATAGCTTTAAAACATTTCTCTTTTTCTTTGTTTTGGGACGAACATCTGGGGACTTTGGGCTCGGGATGAAAATGCTTCTGCTTCTCCTCATGATGTACGATTAGTTCCTTGTTCTATGGTGGAAAAATGGAACAATACTGAACAATTTGCCACAAAGTAAAACTTAAGCAATGAAATGAAAACTTATTTTGTTGTGTATAAGAATTCAGATGACACTCTTGTTTTTCATCAATCAAAGTGAATCATAAAATCACAGATTCAAGGTGTATTTATGTTATTTACCTAATTTCCATCTCATGTTATCTACAAAAAAAAAAAAAAAAAAAAAAAAACCCCCAACATAACCCAGTGTCTATTTGGTGTCTAGCAAATTAAATGAAATGAATTAAGCTAGGGAG
>JAPSES010000069.1:13988020-14010744 GCA_029822895.1 Maxillicosta whitleyi | reverse complement strand
AACCTGATGCAGTTTAATGTTGAGACGTAGATAAAGTCCAGTGATTGGCAGTTATAAATGTCAATCACATATTTAAAATTGCAACTGTTGCTGTGATTGGACAAAATCTGGGTATTGTAAAATGGATTATCTTGAGCTTTAAAGTCCTTTTGATCCACATGCATGAAAACACACTGAAAGGTTGAATCATTACCATGTACTGAAATGGAAAAGTCGTAAAAACATAAGTCCTACATTTAAGTACAGATCCTAAAAACTTTAAAGAGCTTTTATTTCTATAAGGGAAAATAATAATAACTGGCAAAGTATAGGTCAGTGGAAGGTTTCAGTCTTGGTATTTATTAGATCTAGCAGGAGATGTCAGACATATAGTACTGTTATAAGATGTTACCATATTGCTGTCATCTTACTGAGTGTAAGTTTGAACATATCCATTAAATTCCATCATTGAATGTAACAGATGCTTCTGTTTGTCGATCAATTAAATAAGAATCAGTCAGCTGGTGTATTTCGGTCTTTTTAATTTCCAAACTCTACTTTATATATACGCTTATACAAAGCTCACTCATAGTGTTATGTTCATATATTTTGTCTTTTCCACATGTTCATGCCTCGTTAAAGTTGAAAGCTTGAAGAACACAATCATTTTTAAGGTTGGAATATGATCACAGCAGGTTTAGTTTTCCAGTCTGAGCTGCTGTAGAAACATGCTAGGCTCTGCGGCAGAAGACCTGCTAATGTAATGAAAACCTCCATACTATCTGCTGCAAATAGATTTCCATAAATCTTACATGCTGGATCTTTACATGTTTTACACTTGCATTTATTTTGTGATTTAATAACACAAGGCCATCACATGTATCATGTTACTCCCCAACACTGAAGACATGGAGGGGTTTTTATTAAAACAGGGTGGGAGATAACAGATGGGGGTGGGGGGGTGACGACTTACACACACCCCCATCCCCACCCTCAGGCCACGACGAGCTATGATGGAGACGGAGCTGACAGGGCGGAGGGACGGCCAAGCATGGAAATCACATCAGATCAATGATGAAAAATTTAGTGGCGGTAAGAGTCGCTCTCGGGAAACGCCGGTCACATGATGCGTGTAAGCGTGTGACTATGGGATGTACATACAGGCAGCGGTTAATGTGAATGGCCACGAAGATGCATCCATCCGTTTTATCGTCCGGGGTTGAAGGGATTGTTTACAAATGAGCTTGTAGCAGGTGGAAAATGAATCCAGGACGGGTTAGAAGACTTGCATGAACATAGACAGTCACATACTTTTATTAGTTTTTACATTACGCTGAGATTTACTATTTATCTGTAATGGCTATATGTGACATCCTCCATTTGATGAAAAAAAACTGTGTGAAAAATGGCAGGAGGTGAACATATCGTATTGGAGCAAAAACTTATCCTGCCCAGAGAGGCCCCTTCCTAAGCACCAAAGGTAAATCTGTGCAGTTCTTACAGTTTTTCTTATGGTTTGTTTATTAAACTTTTTTTTGTTTTTACACTTTTTCTTTGTATTATATCAACTTGAGCCATACTAAAAATACCAAATTCTCAATAGCTGTCATGACTTTTACCTTTTAAATGGCATACTTGTATGTTTGGAATGGAAACAGACCATAGTTTTTCATGTAAAACTTTTTTTTTTTGTTTCCAATATACTAAATATGAATTTAGATTAGATTATATTTTCTAAATTTCAAATGTTAAATGCTAAAATATGTCAATGCATTTTTGCACTGTTTACAATGTATGGCCTTTAATGCCTAAACCACAAATCATGCAAAACAAATATCTTCTGGATTCTGACCTTAAACTAATTAAACATTATGACCTTTTATAACATAAAATGCAAAGTGTGCATAACATGCTCACCGAGATAACAGAATGTTAACATACACAAGTGACAAATTAAAGGAAAATGCTGACCTCCAGGATGACAAACACCATCTCTCTTTGGGTTTCTTCTAAAAACTTTTTAGGCCGTTATGGATGTAATAAGCCTATAAAGCCATAAAGCCTATTTCATGTCTGTATCAGCAAAAAATACAAATCATAGTGAAAGACTGTATCATATAAATACCCACTGATATTGTGTGGTTTGACTGTTTCATCCCCGTCTTAAATGTGTTGATCTGGAGCCAGATCTCATTGAACTCGCTCTAACCCGCAGTAGATTAGATCATTTTAACTAGTTGTGTTTAATGTGAGGCAGTGTCATGCTAGCTGGGTGTCCTCTAATAAACACTGACCGGGCTGCACAGTTCATGTTAATGGTTATTGGTTCCATGTTGGTTTCATTTGGTAGTTTTGTTATAGCGTGATCAATACTAATTTTTCCCCAAACACATTTAAAAGAGACATTAAGAAAACTCTGTGACAAAGGCTTAATACCAGAACGTGTCAGAGTTTGTTTATCGAGTTTAATATGACTATGCCATGATAATAAAGGCATTTTAATTGTTTAATTAAGCAGAGAGTGCCTTGGAGTTTTATTGGCTTTTTATGTCTATGTGTATCTCTTCCAAAGAACACCTCACTTTGGAAATGTTCCTTCCTAAGTCATTTTACATTACACAGCAAGACTAAAGTTGGTGCAACTTTATGAAAGTAATCTTCATAATCGAGTCAAATTTGGAGACTCATATTATTGGATTTTAGTTTTTTTTTTTTTTTTTTAAGACAGTTAAATGACCTGCAGACACCCTGCATAGGGCACAAGGACTTATTGAATGATGTGATAGATATGGAAATTGTGTGAATCATTTGCTACAACCACAGAAATCTGATTTTAACTCACCTGAGATCAGATCTAGAGGATTGAGCTTTAATTTGTCACTGATATTTCCATATTCCATCTACATTTGTATTTTCTTTCTCCTTTTACTCCCTACATTTGAACACCAATGTCCATATTTTCTACTCCTTACATAATTTCAAGGTTCCAACCTACAAACAAGTGCAAATAACACATCACAGACAAGCAACATAGAAGATGTAAGAAGATGATTTAACTGCAGAAAAGGCCTGAGATCAGGAGAAACACAGCATAATGCTTTAGAAACAGGAGAAATGAGGGACTATTCTTGCTTTTATTCTTTGGGTACATTTTTAAGCTTACACCTGATTAAAGACGATGTTCAATCAGTACTGCTATTGTTAGTTACTACTTTTTTAAGTGTTTGTTCTTCTACTGGAGTAAAAAAAAATATGTGACTTTCACCATCCCTGCCCATCTGTATCTGTAGTTTTAATGACTATAGCTGCATTATTTTGTGAAAGAAATCATACTCTAATTATTGGGGGCAATTCTACTTGCTTAGTTATCGATGAAAGGACAAACATCACTCACTAACTTAAATTCCAAGTATAAGTTTGTGCAACTCCAACCCTAGTGATCTTAGTGAAAATGGGATTATCAATATCTAAGCTGAAGGACATCTTTCAGGTTCAGTGGGTAAATCATTGCAAAAACTGCCCTAAAAGATGTTTCTCTTGCATTTATTTTCAACGGAAAAATAAAAAGTTGAACCACCTACTGTAACCAAACCAAAACATCACTATACAACACAGCGTTTAGCTTCATTTATGACATGGCATCGTTACAATGATCTTATGCCATACCACGTAGTTACATATATTTTTGATTCAAGTCATATACTGATGATGTGGAGTCGGACCACCGTGTACAGTCTTCTCCATCACATCCCATAGATTCTCAGTGGGGTTCAGTTCTGGACTCTGTGGTGTCCAGTCCATGTCTGACAGCCGCCCTGATGGGCCCATCACTGTGGAACAGGGTCAGTCTGGACTCATCAGACCATAGTTCCATTTCCACAGTCCAGTCTTGATGCTCTCTACAAGCTGATGGTTGTTTAAGAAATAAGAAGCTACAGTCGCGTAAAAAAAAATATTAGACCATCAAAAGTTTTCAAAAACAGTGGTTATGCAATCAATTACTAACTCCTGTGTGGATCATGTGACTAAAACAAACACAAAAAACATAGAATGTCTAAAAGCACAATTTTTGTCAATAACATAGATATTGATGTAAGAACTGAAGTGATTTTGGTTTGTAGCAAGAAAACATGGAAAATTGATAGATATCAGCTCTGAAATTAAACTATTATGAGCTATTTTTGTTGTTATCATAACAAATGTACCTTTGGTTGTACCAGACGTTAAAATGAACAATAAATTGAAGAAAACAAGGGTGGTCTAATCATTTTTTATGCAACAGTACTTACTGTATCAGTTAGTGAAACATATTAATCACTGAACTAATGATCCAATGGAAGGATCTTAGTTAAATCCAAAATGCAACAATAACTATGGACAAAACTCTAAAGTTTAACACACACACACATTCGTACAACCAAGCAGAGCTGCAATCATGCCATTGCTAAGTTTAGTGCCAATCAATAAGTCAGGCCACTGTTCTCAAATCCAATCCTCAGGGTTCAGAGTACCGCTGCTTTCCGCTCCTGCCACCAAGTTCATTGTGTTCACCTGTTGTCCCGGGCCCAAATCAGGCCCTGATTCGACTGCTATACTGGATATAACCTGGGAGTAGGTGAAACCCTGCGGCGTTCTGCACCCTAACAACTGAAAACAGAGACCTTCAAGTGCATTTCATGTGTTCTTTGTAACTAAAATAGCCCACAATTCAAATCTCTCCACCGCAATCAATCTAGAAATCTAGCGTCGCTGCGCATTTCAGATTTCATTGATGTTCTGTAAGAAAAAAAAGAAGCAACCTTAACCATAATGGCTGCAGCCCAAAGCGAAGTCAATTACATAGATTGGTGTGGTGACATAAAGTGTATTCCATTTGGGAGCAGATTGGTCATGCCCAGTAATGTTCCCCTTCCAGCAGACGTGCCTTTGACCATTACTCTAAACAGGCAGTCGGGGAACCAGAGACCTATTTCCCCACAACTGTGAAGGCTGGTGTGACTCCCAGAGAGGTCAGGGGTTCACACTGCAGCTACCACCTTCTCATATTTAGCAGCGGCAGGTGAGAAATGGTACATCAATACTGCCAGACGCAAAGGGCCACAGCGGCTTCTAGCACAAACACATTGGAAACTGAGCCAGGCAGGAGAGCGGGAGGGAGACGCCACGGAATGTGTGAAACATATACACGGCTGTGTTAAGTACTTATAATGACACCTCGCACTGCGATTATGTAAATTAAAGGTATATGTCATAGGATTGTTCAATTCATTATAATATATAGAGAGGTTCTGCAGAAGCTCTTATAGGGGCGCCCACATACTTTAGATCAGGGGTGTCAGAATAAACTATAATTGCAACTCCAAACTTTTCAGTTTTATTCATAGGAAAAATATATATATGACAATGTTTCCATCTACAAACTATCCTTTAAAAAAATATAACAAGAACCTGGCATTTCTTAAGAAAAATAAATGCAATTTCAGCAACATTATGCCTCAGTCTATAATTTACACATGCACATTATAACTTAAAGATTACATTGGATCTACAAAACATTTGTAACAGGCACAATTATTATTAAAATTTCACTTATTTTTCTTGAAATATTTCAGGTTGTACATGGCAGTTTCATGTAATTTAACTTGTTTTACACTAAAAACAAAGAGAAACATTTAGAGAAAAGTGTCATAATTTATGGGTTATTGTGATTGCATTTTGCTGGTCTGACCTATAGAGATCATGCTGGTCTGTATGTGTGTGGTTTTCATTTCACAACTTCATCCCACAGGCCTTTTGGTGGTCTGGATTTGGCCCACCGGCCATATGTTTGACACCCCTGCTCTCAACAAAAGCAACTGCAGGACTGTTCAGTGGTTTGATTAATTTCATTTTCTTCCTCTTCCTCAGCTAAAAGATTTCTCTTTTTTTTTCAGGATTACTAAAGAACAGGAAGACTAAAATGATCAAGTCGATGTTAAAATGAATGAAAGACCTTGGAATAAAGATTAATTTTTAATTCTTACTATAAGTTGTTTCTCTCATCTATGAAATACATAAATTATCGTTTTTTACTGTTTTCATTTGGCGTATAGTAACATGTTCTAATGACACAAAAGCACTCTATTCACGTTCTTGTGATCAGTCAATATCAAAATCACTAAAATTAATAATACATTTGCTGTTTAGACTGAGATGAATGTAATTAAATGTGAAAAGCCAAAAAAGATGGTAGAACAGGATATGGAATTACCTTGAAGAAACAGAAACATTAACAGCTTTTAGGTGCCTGTGGCAGCTTCTTGTAAATAAATAACAGACCTAAAAAGCATGGCTGTATCCCCGTGGTGTAGCAAATGTGTTGAGTGCTTCTTCTCCCTCATAAAACCATTAAAAAGCTGATTTTTTTTTTCAGCGCTGTAATTGTACGGATGTTTACATCCATGTTTATGAGCTGTCTTCTTCACTGCTTTTGTTGACACACTTGGTGGATCTATCGGCCAGTGCTGATGTTTGGCCGATAGATTCATCTTTTTTGATTTTCATCGGCCTGATCTGCAAATAAGATGACATTCATCAATGTTTATTGTTTGTTTCAGCAGTGTTAAGTCCAGTTCGATATGTTTGCCATAGCTGATAAAAGTGTTTTTCCTGAAGAACCAGCCTTTTGAGTTGAAATGTGTGCAAAGAAGTGTCATAATTCAATTGTTGCTGCAGTGATGGATAGACTTCTAGAGCTATCTGACAAAAACTCCATAATTACCTTTTAGAATACATTGCTTTTACCCCCTTCTTAATTTCAGGCTGCAGGAAATCTACCCTATAATGGAAGGCTTTGGACCCTTCTGTGTGAGTTTGTGTAGAATGGTTAAATGTGTAATTACTGGCCATTGTTAAGAGCCCATCAGATGTAAGATTTGTAAGATTTAAGACCAGATTTGGATTTTATGGATTTAGACTTCAACCTTCTAATGGCAACTGCTGCAGTTAAAAAGAAAACCACACGAAAAAGAGTGGACACAAAAACAAGTATCAACATCTGCTACAAGCCAAACTGGTATTTTAAACAATGTATTAATATATTTTTTGAGTTGTGCACAATCATTTTAGAAAAAAAAAAAAAAAAAAATATATCTGAACTTGAATCATTCTGATTACATTTACACAAAAAAGCCCAAACTAGGAATTTCTTGGACATATAAATTCTGTATATTTTTGTGTGGCTTGTAAGAGGGGATCATCACAACAAACAGGTGAAAAATGGAGGTAAAATCAACATAAGGTGTTGCTCCAGATTGACTTGTATATTGGTGTTTCGATGACGGAGGTGCAAAACCACAATCTGCCATAGGTTCAGATGTGGAGACTGTGAAGGCCAGAGCAGGTGACTCACACTATTTCCATCACACCGTTGAGCAAGTCCTTGTTTTTTCCTTTAATTTGTCACCCATCTGTTTTGTTTTAGAGGCAATTTTAATATTTTATGTATAGTTTAAGGGCTCATCAAGGTCTTGCCCTGAGCTTAACTCCAATCTTTTCTAAGCCTTTTTCAAAACAGGACCATGAAAGTCCAGCTCTTTTCTCTCTGGGATACATCAGTGCCTTCCAAAAACTGCTCTTAAAAGACCTTTTTTTCATAACTGCTGAATATTTTAGGCGGCGCATACATATATATTTATTTCCTCCTTTTCTTTTTTTGCGGTGATGCCTGTTTGGTAAGCGCTTGTGTTTTAAATAGAGCCTCTAAATATAAAGTTTGTGTGGGTGTGTCCTAGTGCCGATGTGTTTCCCTCTGTGTTTTGTGGTTGTGTATGTGCTGTCGGCGACTGCCTATACACCTGTGTTTTTTGTGTGTAGACATCTTCTAGGCTATAACCCCCCCCCATGTAGCACAAACTGCCCGGAGCGTCTGCTGTTGTTACCTAAGATCCAACCATGCCCTCTGACCACATCCACCTGCAGCGGCACATGACACCACCGCCGCCATCGCTGCCGCCACCTCCTGCATTCCCCTCCATTCCTTGCTTCGCCATCAAAACGTAGCTACGGGGACTCTCCCACTGATACAGATTTTCCACGGACATCTGCCCCGGAACGATGGCAGCTGAAGAGAAAGGGTTTATGAAATTCCGCCCAAAGGTGGTGGAAGAAATGTGAGTGTAATATCTCTGAGCGGGAGTCATGAATGTAATATCACAGCGAACCAGAATGCTGCGATCCTTGCTCAATATTTTAAAGATGTCTGGTTTTAATGCCGCCCTGTTGAGGGCATAATATCAATGGGTGCAATGGAAAACGTTAAAGTGTCAAACTCTGCGAGGCGCATATCGGGGAAAAAGAAAATTACAAACATACATAAATATATATATATATATATATATACACGTGTGAAGGTGTCATATAGGTAAATGTTGGAGCACAGCACCCTCGGCGAGAGGGATTGTCTTTCCTGGTCATGCGTGTCCGTTGTGATCAGTCATGCTCATGTTGCTGTATTACTTCCTGTGACGCTCGCTCGCTCTTTCCCTAATGCTTCTTTTTCTCTAGTCTCTAAATGCTATCTGTCAGTAGGTGTTGCAGGACTGATAGAGGCTCGTCTGTTGCCTTTCTCATTACAGCGGGGGGAGACAAAACCCGGCGAGTGCAGTAACCTTTCATGGAGACAGAGGGAGGGAGGCATCCACACAGAGCCAGCACCTCCGTCTACTTGACATAACCCTATTACCGCTTCCTTAATTTGTCCCGCCGTGACAACTCGCAGCCAAAGAAACGGTTAAAAGAATGAGTGAACAAAAGCTGCATTGCATTGGGAGGGGTGTTGTTGGTAGGGTGGAAGACAATGAGGAGGCAGAGCTGATGCATCAGCCATATTGGATCATTCCTAAAACACCACACATTATCCGGAGGTGGACCGCGATTTACTGCACTTAACTGATCACCCTCTGTCTACACTCTGACGAATTTTATTGTGCAATGGTGTTGTTCATTAGCTCACTTTTCAGGCTTTAAACACGATCAACTTTTTGCTAATCAAAACAGTTTGTCAACACTTTACATGAGCTCACAATCAAATATCTTATTCCTTCTTTAACTCATAAATATTTAATTTCATGGTCATCAGATATGACCCATTTGGACGTTCAGAGGCTCCGTAATGAACATGGAAACACAGTCATCTTCTACAACATTGATTCAACAGTAAAACCCATGGAGTTGGATCAATGACAGTGGATGGATACACTTGTTTTTATGTGGGTTTTTTTTGGTTTAAAAATCACTTTTTCTTCAGTTTTCTTCAGTATTTTGATCTTATAACCTTTAAATTTAATGTAAACTTTTATGAACATCTACATGATCAGCAAATTAAATATAAGAAAATACCTGATTTACACATAAAATTGCAAAATGCTGAAATGGTGATAAGTCACTTAAAAAAAGGTTTAGAGAAAAAAAAATAGTTCTGGGTTTTTAAAGCTCAACTTTTGTTAAATTTCGTAATGTTGCTCCCTCATTTAAAATGCACAAACAGCACGGTTCTAAAGAAACCCTCGGTGCTCCTTTGTTTCCTAAACCTGTTTGTACAAAATATGATCAAAGCTTCACGTAGACAGTGTGCACCTCAACATGAAAATGACAACACCTCAGAAATAACTAAATGACTGGCAAAATGAGTAACAGCTTCAAAATGGCTGATAATAAGAGCCACTGAAGTACGAGCTCAGTGAAAGTGCCAGACACTCAGACAAATGTGACACTAAATCCCACATTTGGCACATCCTAAGTAAACAAAAGTGTTGATAAAAGGAAGCCAAGGCAATCTGCTTTTGTGTGCAAAATGTACAAAAAAAAAAAAGTCTTTACATTTCTGTTTCAGCTCAGGCACCTCAGCAGGAGACAAGCGCTCTGTAATCACAGACAACTGGTTTCAACTAATAAACTGTGACGTCTCGAATACGAGCCGAGCGTAAGAGGCTGAATCTCACACTGATCTTACAAAAGACCGATTCAACCTCAATCCAGCTCATGCCTTTTTATTCAATACCTTTATGTCTCAGCGTTGGGAGAATAACATCTACTCATACGCTGCACAGTCTCTGTTTTATATTCATTTACACTCCCGCTTCAATGCATCCCAGGTGAAAGTTATCAACTTTGCTTCATATATTCCTTTTGTTTCATCATTTATTTATTGGTGTGAGTGCAAATGAATCGACACGCTGCCAGGGGCTCCAACTAATTAATTAATAGGAGATAATTATTTGGAATAAAGTAAGAAAAAGTATAATGGTATTACAGTAGTTTGACCTGCATTACCTTCAATAAATAATTCACTCAAACTATAAATAAATAAACCGACAATCAGGGAAATGTTGCTTGGTTCCTGAAAATGGTTCACACTTCTGCTACAACAATGGGAATGGATTAGAGTAAACAAAAGTGGAAAGAGATAAATACTGGCTGCAATTATCACATGAAACTGTAAAACCGGCTGGGGAAAAAAATCCAAATCCATTTCTACTGCCTTTCTTTCCTTGTAAAGGTGTATTAAACCAGTCTGTAGTGTAAACATGTGAAAAAATTCATATGTATGTTGTATGTATGCACTGAAGAACCACATAAATACCACTCCCCCCCCCACACTTTTCTTAGCTTTGAGGCTATCGGTTCACATAATGTATATCAGTCGTTCCAAAGTCACAAAATAGGTTGTGTTAACTTTTTTTTTTGCATCAGGTCATTGATCTACAGAATGACATACATAAATATTATATGATGGGTAAAGTCATTTGCCCAATTCTACTGTTGTAAATGTAATTCAAGTATAACAGATGACATATCTTCATTTTATTCTAATAGAACCTAATCTACTAGTGTTGTATATCTCTACTGCATTTGTTACTTGTAAGTTCTGATATAAAAGTACAAATGATATACAGTATTTTTGATGCCACACTGAACCAGTACTCCCATTAGACCTAAACAACCACCACCAACCATTTACAATGTTTAATCCCTATTGATCCACTAATCCTATTAATACATGCAAATAGCTGGCGTAAAATGCAGTTTGTCGTCTTCACTTGGTCATCAGATATCACCCATCTGGACATTCAGAGGCTCCATAGTTACCATGGAAACAACATAATCTTCTACAACACTGATTTACCAGTAAAACCCATGGAGTTGGATCAATGACAGTGGATAGAGACGCTTTGTTTATGTTCAGTTAATGATATATTTGACTGAAGAAGTGGCTTTTTCTTCAGTTTTCTTCTTCTTTGAGGAATGAGAAAATAATATCTGCATAATAAGTAAATAAGATGCTGGAAAATACATGATTGTCACTGAAAAAAAAGAATTGCAGATACATTTATTATCACAAGTTTGTTTTAAGTAACGACTTTCATTGTGTTTATGTATATATTAGTGTGGATATACATATGGCTGTGATTTCCATTTTGTGTAACTTCTGCTGCTGCTTTTCCTGGTTAAATAAAGGTTGTGATGATAATGATGATAATAATAATAATAATAATAATAATAATAATAATAATAATAATCAACAGTAATAAATCAGGGAAGTTTAAATGTGCCGGGAAAAAAAAAAATTTGGAAGTCATCACAAAAATACTCCTAGGTGTTTAAAGGTTAAAGTGCACTTACATTTATAAAATAACTCCAATGAGTGTGTTACTTGTATTTTAATTCACCATTTTTCTGAAAATGCTTCAGGTCTTTCTGCTTTGGGTTTTGAATGTGGAAGGTTTACTGCATATACACAGACTGGGTGACGGCGCTTCCATCATATATCTACAGCTCATGTGAATCATATACTGGGGCTGAACCCAGATGAGGTAAACTGTTCTGCTAGATGGTGGCGTTCCTCCCTCTGGTTGAGTCCACAGACTGTAGAATCAATGCTAATGAGCGCAGAGGCTCTTCTAACTCACTTTATGTTGGTTTTTCCTTTCATTTGTCACCTGTCGGCTATTGTCACATTTCTAAAACACCTCTGTCACGGCTACTGCAGGATTCAACACAGTAAATCAAATACTTTTTAAGATGATCAGTGATGCAATTGAAGAGCCATTTCACATCCAGTTGTGTTGGAGCGAGGCAGTGGTGATGCTTCCAGTGTGAAAGTGGAACAATACCAACTAAGGGCAGGTGTTTATAAGGTTTTCTCTGCAGAGGCTTATTTATTGACACCTATGTAGGTTAACAGTAACAAATGAACATCATTTTTGGACCATTATCTCCTTATCTTTGTACAAACCAGGTGCAGAAAAAAAAAAAAAAAAAAAGATTAACTGATTAATTTGGGTTGTGTCCAAAAGAGATTTATTATCATAGTAAAAGTCTTTGTGGATGATTATGCACTGATTTCCCAACCTCCCATGGAATGTCTTCATCCAAAATATGTCCTAATTTGAGTGTTTCCTTGAAAAAATACAGTGGGCATCGCATTTATTACCTTCAACAGGCTTCAGTCTAATAATGCGTCTCTCCATTATACACTTATTAGAACTGTATATTTAACCAAAAGGCTGGTATTTGAAATTGAGTGACAGACTGTGGAAAATGTCAAAAATTTCACTTGTTTATTTTTTGTATTTTTTCATGTTTGTGCATATGAAAATTACACATATAAAAAAGATTCTAATCTGTGTTTTTTCCAAGTAAACAGACTCAAAATGGTGATATGATTTTCTCACCACATCATGCAGCCCTGTTATGTATTTATATATTTCTTATCTCACAACTGTGCAATGTCTTTCTGATCCTTTTCTACACATTTTTTTTCAACTGTACTATAAATATCATTTATGTTTTTGCTGCTGCCCTGACAAATTTCCCAGAGGAGACCTTAATGGATGTCTTATATTAATTTTTAAGACCTGTCACAATCACATTCAAGACATTTCAAGGCCTGAAATTCAGATTATTGGATTTTAGTTTGTTTACGTATGTGCAGAAGCTCCATTCTGTAGTTTTTAGGGAAACAAACGACCCGTGACGGTGGATTAATCCACATTTGGTTGTGTTCTGTGTATCTGTGCCAGTAGGACGGTGAATGTGAGTGTATGTGTTCATGGTAATGAAGGAACATGTCACCCAGTGCAGCCGTGTGGCTCACTGATGTATTTTTAATAGTTTGTGGACAACAGTGGAGCTCTGAGGCGCAGAGGAGGAACACATATCAGACTGTAAATCCACACACAGAGCTCTATTCACTGCTGGTTTTGGAGCTTTAATGGGAATTGAGAATATCACCAGATATATCTTTGATAATAACTTTATGTTTTGAATGCAGTGTTTTAACTTTAACAGTTTTTTTTTTTTCTTGGACTTTATGGAGTCGTATACTGTAAATGTTCCAACTGAGTATGTTTTATGTATTTAGTGGCAGCAGCAGCAGTGGTGCATTGGACTTTGGAAACAAAGGTAGTAGAATGAGTAATAATGTTCCCTCTTGCTGCACAGACAGAAACCAAAAAAAAAAAAAAGAAGTAGAAGCGTTTTTGCACTCTCTCAATTCTTGACTCTAGTGAGAACCCGCAGACATGAGTGTTTGGGAGGAGTTGACTGTGGGGACGCCTTCAACATAAAACTGTACTTTAGAGGATTCGGTGCCTTCAACAGTCAACAGGGCCAACTGTGGGCCACGACCCCCATGTTGGAGCCCCTGGTGGCTGGGGCTGATCTCTGTGGCCTCTGATCTGGACTGCAGCAGTGGCAGCCATGGGTGTGGGTTCAACGGCTGAGCGCGGGAGCTGTCTATGTAGAGAGATTAAAGGGGCTGTATCGATCCACAAGCGCTCATGCATTTTGCATGAGGGAGACATTGTCAAAGAGGCGTCTCAGATTAAAAAAAAACTAGTGGAGGGAGAGTTGGAGAAAATATGCTGAACTCTGTGAAAAATCTTAACGTTGAAGCGTTATGCATGTAAACTCGCTTTTATATATTGGATTGTCCATGAACTCTCATCGACCCGAGATATTACTCGTTTTTCATTTCTTCCCCTCCACGCCATCTTCTTCTTCTTCTCCTCCATTTTTTTTTTCTTTTTTGGACGCTGATGTTGTAATGTTGAGCTCTAGAATGTGAAAAACAACCTATGAAAAAGAAAAGAAAAAGAAAAAAAAATACTGGCAGTCAGAGAGTGTCTAATGGCGGCTGTGAGTCCGTTGGAGAATTCTCAAGTAGAGTGTGAATTATTTAGGATGTGTGGCTAGTGTGCAGAGCATGAAGCCACCCCGCCCGGCAACCGCCAGGCAGAGTGGCCGAGAGAATTCAGCGAGCAACAAACATTGGCCCATTCGTCTGAGGTCTTTATTTCTTCTGCTTCAGCTTGGTGGAGTCAGAGACTGAGGTTGTGCTTTCGGATAAAAAAGAGAAATCTGAAAAGAATCTGACTGGCCTTCCCAAAAACATACGACTCTACAATATAATAAGTGGAAGACACTCCAAAAAATAAGAGGAAGGTACTTTGACCCATTTACAGTCCTGTGATGCAACTGATTATTCATCAACACTTCAATTATTTACATTTTACACAATTTGAAGAGTACAGAAGAAAACTTACTTTTTCTGCAGTTTTCTCTGTTTTGATGTAAAAACCTTTGAGTTTTTGTGAACATCTACTGTACATGACCTTTCACTTAATATAGAAAAACACATGCATTCACTAAAAATACTAACAAAAAAAGCAGAGGACGATGTTGTAAATAAATGGTGACAGTTTGGATGGTGCCAGAAAATAGTTTTAGTAGCTCAGTGGTTAACGCCACTGACTGTGCTGCGGAAGATAACCGGTTTGAGACCCAGGTGAACCCTTGGGAAAAGTTCTTTACGCTATACAACCCAATAGCCACAAGGGGGCCCAAGCCCCATTTTGCTGGTTCTAAGCCTGGATGTGTCAGGAAGGGCATCCGACGTAAAAACCTCTGCCAAATCAACACGCGAAGGTGATTTGCTGTGGCGACCCCGAACGGGAATAAGTCGAAAGAAATCATCATCATCACCTTAAAGGGTTAAAATAACAAACACCATCAAATGGGTTTATGTGATAAACCTCATGATGGGTCTGTGCAAACACCATCATTTTATATTTTATATAAAGTGAAGAGTTTACATTTTAACACTGAGAGCAAGGTGTAGATCCACTTTTATAGTCAATGATAAATAAATGAACAACTATAGGTTTAGTCATTATTTCATTCTCAAAATGACTATAGAAATAAATAAATGAATAAAAGTAATACAGGATGCTATTGGGAATGAGGAAGAAAGCTAAATATTATGCTACAGAAGATGAAAGTTCACTTTCAATTCAAAGTTTGGAAAAAGTAATACATTTACTGTGCATTTCCATCTTCAGTTACTTTATACTTCTATGTCATTACATTTTTCATTCTGAGATAAAGGTGTCTGAATAATAGTGAGTTTACTTCATAATGGGCTCAAAATTATTCTACAATTGAAAATAACAAAAAGTTGACATGAAATGACTGGAAAGTAAAAAACAGCAGAATTGAAGTGTGGTGAATACACTTTTAAGCACATATATGGGTTGTATATGTAACTGTAACTAGTTTTAAACACATAAATAATACAATTTTGGTGAATAAATAAGTTAATATTCATGACGATATTGTGTGAGGACAGTCTAGAACCTACAAAAAGTTGTAGATAAATCTCCCATTGCATTATCCTAAACTATAAAAATGCTGGAAAACTCCTCCAAAACACAAGTGGAAGACACTTTGACCCATTTACAGCCCCCCTGCTGCGGTTGATTATTCATCATCAACATTTCATGCAGGTCATCATGCATGTTTAAAGGCACACGCCACCGCCAGCGTTATTAACACGGTGAGAGCCCCTCGGAGCCTCCTTATCCTGGCGAGCACACGTCAATCTCACCTGAACGACCTCTGATAACAAAACAAAAGCAATCAATCTCAGATGATATTGGCCAGGTGGGAGAGGAGCGGTAGAGGTAGAGGCAGAGGCGGGGTGGAACACGGGCGCTATCAGCCAACGCCGACGAAAGATGGAGATTTTCTGTGTGCCGATGATTAGAAACACGGTGGCGGCTGTGACACGCTGATCTGTGGCGGTTAAACAGAGGCGGCTGTCATAGTGGCGAATGATGACGCCGAGCGCCGATAGCGGAGATGGGATCTAGACGGGTGTGTGTTGTGTTGTGTGAGGATCAGAAAGGTTGTGAAAACACACACTCTGAGCCGAGACCACACACTCTGCTGCGTCCACACTCCACACTACAGCAGCCTGGTGTCACTTACACACTTTCTGGAGGATTAAAACTGACAATATCGAGCTCAACTTGGGGAGATTCGACTATTTTTAGGTGTTTAACCCCCTTTTAGACGATTGTGTCTCCAGTGACGCATTTCTGCATTCACCATCATTCAAACTAACGTAACTCCGGAACGGTTTGTGCTACTGACAAAATACAAATCACGTCGGAAAACTGAGATTCAGCACTTTCAATTGCCGTCTAACACATTACGTTTAGAGGTATACGTTTCCTGAGGGGGAGGGGTGAAAATGAGCAGAGCAGAGAGCAGCAGAGTGCAGTCAGTGAGAGAGGGAAGTTTTTTTTTTTTCTCCTTTAGCAATATTTTAGTGAGAAAATACCTAGAAATAACAAAAAAAAAGAAGAAGCTATAACATGGACACAGAATGATGGGGACAAACAAATGTTTGAGCATATGTAAAATAGTTGAAAGTCTATCTCTGTCATGTCATAGTTTTGTTGTGCATTTACGGTTGTTTGGGACAACAAATACGACGCAAAATTCTAATCTTGTTCTCCTGTTTTGTTTTGTTTTTTACTAACAAACTGTTTCAAGCATTTATTACATAAAATAATGATAATTAATGGCCAGATATTGAAAGTTAAGATCTTACTGAAAAAAAGGTGTAAAAGAAGAATTGTCAAAGAGGACATTTTCTGACGCTTCAATTGTAAAAACAACATGATTAAATCTAGGCAACCTCTTATAATGGTAGTCATAAAAAGGGTTAAAACGTCTAATTGAAAACAAAACAAAGCTGCTACACAAGGCTAACAGGTATATGAGATCATCATGTGACACTAACACAATGTTTTTTATGGTCAGCAGCTGTTTAATGGTCCCGCCTACTCACCAGCAGTGGAACTCTGGGATGCTTTGGGCTTTTAAACACAGACTTAATTTACATAAAAATATCAAACAATTAAATGAAAAGTCCAAAGACATAACATTGATCGCAGGTTTTCCAGACTTGTTTATTGCAGCTGTGGACGCAGCGCAAACCTCCAATGTGTACTGGACACCACTACATGTTCCACTATAACACATAAGTATTTCCAGTACTGTATACGTGTATGTCACTGCATTTCAGAGGGAAATATTGTACTTTTTAGTCTATATTAATAGATAGTTGTTATGCTTTACATGTAGTTAATGACTTGTCACAGTAATAATTGCAAATAATTATATAATTGTTTCTTTATTAAAACCCATATGACAATGAGTGGAGACACTTGGTTTATGTTCAGTTAATTAAATATTTAAATGAAAAAAATTATTTTGTTTAGTTTTGAGAACCTTAGAATTTACTCTGAGTATGAACATCATTATGATCAGTAAATGAAGTGTAGGAAAATAACATACACACAAACACAATCATTTTACAATCAATTTCATTTTACAAGTGAAGAGTTTACATTTTAACAATGAGACCAAGGTGTAGATGTATTTTTATAGTCAATGATAAATAAACAAACAACTATAGGTTTAGTTGTAAGGTAATATTTACCTGAAATGACTGAAAACTAACAGATATCAGACTGGAATTATAATAAACTAATACAAGGTGTTATTGGGGATGAAGAAGAAAGCAAAATATCATGTTATGGAAGATGAAAAGTCACTGTAACTTTGGTAAAATAATACATTTAATGGTGTTACTTCTTTTTCAGTTACTTTATACTTCTACTTTGTTAAATTTTTAGTTCAGAGATAAAGGTGTCTGTCGTGTTTGCTCTGAATAAGAGTGAGCTTACTTCATAATGGGCTCAAAACTATTGCAAATATGAAAGGAACACAAATAAAGTTGACATGAAATGAGTGAGAAGTGAAAAACAATAGAATTAAAGTACGGTAAATGCACTTTTGAGTACATATAATGGGCTGTATCTGTAACTGTATCTACTTTGAAATATATAAATAGCAATATTTGGGGGAAAATAAGTTAATATTCATGATGACATTGTGCAAGGAAAGCCGAGACGCCAAAAAGTTGTCGATTAATCCTCCATCGCATCGACTAATCACTTGAGCGTTAACCTAAACTATGAAAATACTGGAAGCCATGAAGGCGGGCGTACGAGGGGAGTTTCCAATATCAAAAATCAAAGCGTTTAAGTAGATTGTACACAAGCACGTCTCGGAAGCTTGATCTTACTAATCTACAAATGGCTTCTTGTTATTAAACTGCTAATTCAGAGGATTAAGGGATCCATGAGAACACAATCCCCTTTACTTCCTTTCCAGGGTATGCTGAAGGTGGCTTAAATATTAATTAAGCACACACACACACACACATGTTTGTCCATATGCACACACAGCACTGTATACACGGGACTTTCCTTCTTTCTTTCCTTCTCACTTTGTCAAGCAGCATTTTTTCTTTTTTTTTTCCCTGTAAAACCTCCATTTCTCTCCGGCAGAAATCCTGACACACACACAAGCCTATTTTCATATCGCAGACAACCATATCTTACTGATTAATTCCTTTCATTCTTTTTTTAGGATGCTCAGTGCTGTCATCTCCCCGCACCCCCCTTCCCCCTCCCAAAAAAACCCTCATTTGACTCGTTTCTTTCCCTTTTTTTCCCCATTGCTACAATGATTCAGGATGAGAAAATAAACTCAGGTTGCACAGATTTCCGAGGCTTATGCAACACAACCGGAGCCAGTATGTTTTGGGCAGCGTGTGATTTACTCTGTGGCTTGTTCTCGTTGTGTTTTTCCACTTGTTGGGAAATGTTACATTCAGATTACAGCTCATTCTGAATTCATAAAAGCATGTTATGTGGTGAATCCAAACTGTAGCCACAAGATTTGTTTTCTTTGCCTCTTGAAAACACAGTATTTCATTGTTTTTGTTGGGGGGGGGGCAACTTGAATCATCTTTAGTGTAACATAAAAATGAGTCTTCCTTTAAAAAAATAAAAAAAAAGGGTTCCCTTCATCAGCCAAGAGCATGGCAGCTCTGTTCAGCCCCACTGTAAATTGCTGATTTTTTTTCCCCCTTTTAGTTTCACATTTCTCAAACAGCAGAGATCTCATTTTTTGATTGAATCTGTCACATACGGCATATTATGCATTATATATAGAACATTAAAACTGACGCTAATAATCTATTTTGGACAAGTTTGCCTCATTTAAGTAACACATTAAGTGCTTTAATGGAGTACTAATGCAGTATTTCTACTTTATATGTGTAGTTTATATTGTAGTTTTTACATTATATTCATACCAACATAGAAGACGAGATACATATACGGATGAAAATAATATAAAGTGAAAAGGTTTTGTCATTTACTGCTTATTTTGTCTGTTTTCATACATGTATTTAACTGTGTTTCAGAGGAAATCTTGAGTTTGTACTTTATATTTACATTTTTTATGCTTTACATGCAGTTGCATGCTTATTGTAATAAGTGCAAATAATGATATAATTGTGGTAGTTTGTTGAATGTCACTATAAACATATCTACAAAATCTGTTCTTTATGTGACTGACATTACATTTGAAACAATATAGAAGACAAGACATATATAAAGATGAAGAAAGATAATAAAAAGAAGTGAAAACATCATCATTTAGTGCTTGTTTTGCCCATTTTCCTTATTGTGATTACACCAGAATCAGTTGAATGAGTGAACTTTGCGTTATTTTTCAACAAGATGGGGTTTTCCTAAGTGTTTTAATTTACAATGCAACTAAATTCAACACTAAATGCAAATATATAATAAACCACAGATGTTTCATCCTGTTTTTATAAACACAAATGAAGACAATTAACACAATTGTGCCAAAATAATTGCAGTTTGCACAAATATCGGTAACCTAGTCATTGTGAAATAACAGTGACAAGTCTGATTTTAACAGATTTAATAGTCTGTGCAATTATCTAAAACTGGGTAAATGTAACTTCACTATAACAATACATTCAGGTTGATTTTTTTTGTGTAAAAAAAAAAAAAAAAAAAGGAAAATACAACCTGACTCATCTTTATTGTAACATAAAAATGAGTCGTCCATAGAAAAATGTGCACCCTTCATCAGCCGAGGGCAGCTCTGTTCAGCCCAACTGTAAATTGTTGGATTTTTTTTTTTCCTTTTAGTTTCACATTTCTCAAACAGCAGAGATCTCATTTTTTGATTGATTCTGTTATATACGGCACATTATGCATTATATATAGTACATTAAGACTGACACTAATAATACATTTTGACACGCTTCCCTCGCTGAAGCCGCGCAAACTGCTGAAAATGTGGATTTATAAGGTGTATCACTGCGCCTGCATTAAATGAAAATCTAAATTATGAACCAATCTATTTCTGATTTTAACAACATCCTCCAACGACACATTATTTTAAGTGTTCCTGTAAAAAAGCCATTATGAATATAAAACACCTCAAATTATTGTAATATCCTGATGAAAAGGAAAAGTTAATCTCATTCAATCCCTCCTGGTCTTAAAAAGAGACTGTAAATTGACATCAAGTGTCAAGCGTGTAAAAGTCAAAGAGTCAAACCTGCGCCATAACCGAGGGAGAAGGTACTGTGTGCAGCATGAAAAACTACTCACAGCAGATCACATTACCTGCCTTTTTCACTGAAATAAGCAGTGTAATTTATCCTGACCTTTTTAGATTACTATGAATGTGCTGTCTGTGTAATTTTAACTGAAGTCCTCAGCAGCTTTGCTGGTCTGGAAACACTGGCTATGAAACCCGAGGCGGCAGTCGCTGATGGGATCAATGGGCTGATGCCACCAATACAGCGATGATACAAAACCAAACAAATACTGAGGGACTGCCTGACATTCACCGCTATTAACACAAGCACACCGAGGAAATTCACTTATTCTCGTTGTGCCATCGTCACCGGACACTGCACCCATTCCACTCCCACTAAAGTGGAAGCCTCCAATATTAAACTAGTGCGTTCCAGGATTAGAATTTCAATCCTAATTCTTAAAAAAAAAATGGGCATGGCAACTTCTGTCCAGCCCAACTGGAAATGGATGGATTTTTTCTTCCTTTCAGTTTCACCTTTCTCAAACAGCAGAGATCTCATTTTTTGATTTTTGATTGAATCTCTTCCGTACGGCACATTATGCATTATATATAGTACATTAACCTTCCGGTATCTGGGTGAGCATATTATGCACACTTTGCACTTCATGTTATAAAAGGTCATATTATGTTTTACAATTGGTATTACAGTCAGAATTCAAAAGTTTTCATTTTTAATATTTTACTACAGTACCACCCTTCACTGATGTGTGTAAAAAAAAAAAATACACAAATTCAGCATTTACGTTTGACTTATCACAACAAATAATAATGTGTAATATCTGTGACGTGTCTGATGAAGATGAAAATAATATAAAGAAGTGAAAACATAGTCATTTACGGTTTATTCTGACCATTTTCCATATTGTGATCTAACCAGAATCCATAAAACATGCACATCCTGTGTCATTTCAGGCAATATTGTAGTTTTTACTTAACATTTACTGACGGTGGAAATTCACTTTGCGCCATCGTCACCGGAGACTGCACCAATTCCACTCCAACTGACGGCTAATAACAAAAGTAGAAGCCTATTTTAGCTGTGACAAGTGTTTCAGGATTAGAATTTCATTCCTAATGGCTTCTCTGGTAACGGTTTAATTCACTACCTATGCGATATCAATTCCATTATAATCTCATTAAGCTATTGCACACTGAGGTGATTTCGAATGAATGTGAAACAGCCAACCGTACGCTCCCCTCTAATTGAGCAATACTTTTTATTCATTATTATTACCCATTATTAAATTAATGAACTTAATGGACTTATTTTCCAAATTGCAAAGACCCCTGGCAACATGTTTTTAATTCCATTAGCAGACATATTGCGGGAAAAAAAAAGAAAAAAAAAAGGAGGAGATACACAGAGGTGTGTGGGCAATTAGCCTACTGCTGCGACAGATCATCAGTGGCACAGTTTCCGTCCTCTCACTGCCGGCGTTTGTCCATCTTGTCCTGAATCTCTGGTGTAAGCACTCACCTTCACACAGGCACAAATGAAGCTGCTAATGCAAGGTTTAGTGATTAATTGTTTTTCATTGTACGTTGTATATATAATTTATTACCTGTATATAACCTTATATGTTCTATGTATTTCTTCTATCTGTAGTATATGCTTAGCTTTTTGTGTATTTTAGTAGTATTTGTGTAACTTAGTATTTAATTTGTGTAGTTTTGTGTACTGCTTTATTTGATTGTTTATCACCTTTATGGATTTGCATCTTTTTATTGAACATTTTTGCATTTTAACAACACATAGAAACAATAATAGTGCAAAAATAAACCAACCAAACATGATAAAAAAGGTTAAACAATCCTTCTTGTTAGAGGTCAGACAGTTCATCAGATCCAAATTATATATA
>JAPSES010000069.1:13934511-13987920 GCA_029822895.1 Maxillicosta whitleyi | reverse complement strand
ACCACCACCACCATTCTCCTCCATCTGGAATCTTTGATTTTTCTCAAACTGACACAAACAGTAAAGAAAATGACAGTAAAGAGAATATCAGAGAGACTTTAAAAGAAGCAAAAGTAGCAAAATAAGTCACAGGCTATAGGGATAGGAAAAACAAAAACAGGGAAACAAGGTGAAAGCAAGTACAGAATGAAATAAATAAAAATAAAAACATGTCAGTGCTTTATCAGGGGGAGTAAATATAAAAAAGGAACAACTCTGGAAAAAAAAAAAGAAATGTATGTATATGCACAGGTGATGTATGTAAGTGTAAGTCTGATGCTGTACATAAATGTGCATTGTGAGAATTGTGCAAATGTCTTTTTTTATGTGTGTGTGTATTTGTGCTGCTCTGCATTAAACTCATTGACCCCCAGTATAAGAACATATTTAGTTTGCAGGTATTCATACTAATAAATAAAGGTATGTTTTTGTAAATTAAAAAGTGATCAAATCTTTTGTTAAATGCATTCTAATCGCTCTTTCTTTGCTTCTTTCTTTAACGCTTTTTAATGTTAAAAGTCAATTCTACTGATGTGACTGTTGAGGATTGACATCGTATAATGAAGTCAGGACTAAATATAGTTTTATTAACTCCACAGGAACATGTGTGATGGCTCGCGGTAGCTGGCATGTTTTTCTAACTTCAAAACCCACCACTGCAGGGATATTATTTACCTTGATTCGCCCTTGAAATAATAGTTGCAGATCAAATAAGTTGGTGTAGCAGAGGCTGTCTCAGTC
Source organism: Maxillicosta whitleyi (assembly GCA_029822895.1). Lineage (NCBI taxonomy): Eukaryota > Metazoa > Chordata > Actinopteri > Perciformes > Neosebastidae > Maxillicosta > Maxillicosta whitleyi. Next base: position 13,987,140 of record JAPSES010000069.1, on the reverse strand, counting down.
TCCAACCTTTTAAATATTGTATGTTCCCCTCCGTTGCTGCCTTGGATACATCGCTCTCCTCATGTAAATCCTGCCGTTCTTTATTCTTTTGGATTTTTTTTTTCCTTCAATCCTTCCGGCTGTTGCACTTTGAAGTTGTTTCTCAACTGCGAGACATTTGAGATTAAAGTCCGTCTGTTTGCGCCCTCGTCAATACGTAAACAAAACCCCATCTTGTTGTTAATAAGTCAAAGGTAGAGGCGGTGCGAATGAGTCCACTTCGGTCTCACGCGATCAATTACGCCAGACACGAGCCGATACAGACCGTGAATTTATGATATAAATGTAGTGTTTTTCATCAGTTTTTAACCTCATATTGTCTTGTTTAGGAGTTTGAAGCCTGATTTCACCATTAAAACAGCAATATGGGTCAATAAGTGAAGTTCAAGTGAAGTGGGGGACGCCAAACAATAGGGACGGACCTTAGAAGGAGGTGGAATCAATGCGGCTGAAGCGCTTAACCTTTAACTTTAAAGGTGGTGCTTTTAATGTGCATCCGTTTCATAAAAGTGTCATAAAAGCTGCTTTGAGTATCTATTTGTGTTTCTTTTCTTCAGTGGTTTTGTTTTTCTGTGTGTTTTAGGGTCAAAACAGGTGAAAGAACAGAAAAAGACAAAGAGAGGAAGTGAATTTCGACAGGTTTTTACTAAATAAACCACTCAGAATGTACATCAGTAACAGATTTAGGAACATGTTGTTGAACATGAACTGGAACAAAGTGAAAAACAACCAGTGTTTGAATTTTGGCTCAAGAGGTTTTTTGTTTGTTTTGTTTTTCTGCTTTTTGACACCTGGTTAAACTCCAAATACAATTATGTGGTCAAATCTGGGTAAAAACATAGTAAAAAAAAAAAAAAAAATAGTAATAATAATAATCAAAACATTGCAAATAATAGCAAAAACACAAACTTATAAGGAAAACAGTTAAAAGCCAAAAAGCCCATATCATGTATTTTTATAGACAACATACCGTTCCACAGGCAGCAGACATGTACTGAGCATGCTCAGATGTCTATGGAAAGAACAAGGTTTATTCTATTAGCATGTTTTGAAACGTTCCTATTGAGCAAACAGTTAAAATTTTTATTAAAGGTAGGGTCTGAGATGTTAGTAGAAAAAAAAAAATGGCTCGAGCAGGTAACATTTTGAAAGATTCAATTCAAAAGCCCCACCTCTTTCTTTGAAGCCACGCCTCCAGACTGCCGGAACGAACAATGGTTGTTCCGAAGGTTCACATTCACGACCGCTACCCCACGCTAACCTTCGCTAACTTTTTCTAATGGCTCATTCACAAGTTAGAAAATACTTGACAACATCAGAATGAACCTAAACTATAACTTTTCATTTTTGTGTCAGAGCTTTTAATTAATTGTTTGCAATCACAGTGTAAAGGGGACTTTTTTTAGCCATATAGTAAAAAATAAAATAAAATAAATGCTCCAGGAAAACGTCTCAGATGGTCCAATATTTTTTTCCTGTACATTCTAAAAGTATAAAAACATTTTCCTAGAATAAAATAAAATATGAAAGAAATTAGATGAGAGAGAAAAAATGAAAATGTAAGAGTAACTAAATAAATAATCATACATTAGCGCACCAGATATGGTCACTGGTTTTGTTAAATAGAGTCACATCAGTCTGTGTTCACATTCTAATATAAGTGAACCTGACATGATCATTTTGTCATTTTCAGGGCTATTCTACTTCTAGTTTGTACATTTTGTTATATTTGGACGTTTGGTGAACGTCATGTGGAGTCTCTGCCACTTTAGCTGCCGGATACGGTTCTAAAAACATTAGACTTTGTTAAAGTGTGTTTAATGACTTTGTCCTTCAGTTCACCTTCATACGTCAGCGACAGAACAGTCACGACCCACCAGAGACGGTTCGAAAATGAGACGGTCCACTGAACTCCTATTTCGCCGTCACATGGGTTTCTCCACTGCCACGCCCCCTTTAGGAGATGACCAGATCATCGTGTCCCAACATTCCGATGGGAAAAGTGAACATAATCATGGATTATGACCCATAGTTGCTCAAGTACAAGAACCATGGTTTTTACACACAAGATATATTCAGAACATTTTGTCATTAAAGCAGGATTTTTCAAACACAGATCAGAAGAAAAAAGACTTAGGGTTTAGATGTAAAAATAAATAAATAAATAAATAAATCACAGAAAAAGCTAATAATTCTCATAATAACAAATGTTGGTTAAATAAAAAAAACTTGATATTGGTGTAATATTAATCCAATTACATTACATTAATAAATAATAATAATAAAATAATAAGTACATTAATTAATTACATTAATTATTATGTTAATTACATTCATTTGTGTTCTCAAGTGTTCTGACCGTTCATCCAGGACACATGAATTGGACTGTATAATATCATTGTAAAAACATACATTGTATGAATTTTGGTTTAGAATGAAGAGAATCATATTAATTACAAAGTAATTAAAACAGTAATGTAGTGAAAATTTAAATTTTGTGCCTTGAAATAAATACTTCAGAACATGTAGGTCATGACAAGATGCATGGAATCTTGTTGAACTATATTCTAAATTTATTTCAGTATATATTTTACTAAATATTTATTTCAATATATATATAATTTGTGGATATTAATGTAAATATGGTTTAATGTTAATAGTGTGTAAAAGTTACTTTTCCAAACTTAGTAAAGCAGTAGACTGGAACCACAGATGGTGAAGGCGCTGCTCATTCTTGTATTCAGGGGTTATTTTTATTATCCCTCGACAGAAACTCAGTTTCTACATTTTACCCATCCTAATTCACACAGCACTTAGCATTAGCAATTAGCATTAGCATATAGCACACATTAGTAGCAGTGAGCTGTCATTGAAGGTGCTCAGGGACCGAGCAGTGTTGCCAACTCCTCGGAAAGGAAAGTAACTATTGGCTGTCCTAAAAGTCGATAAATGACATCAACAAATTTGCATAATTTTCAATTTGCATATAATTGTAATGGACACTGGAGGAGAGAGGAATCATGGGGGAAACACAAAGTAAAATAAATAATATGTTTAGAACTACAAATGAACTTCCTTCTGTTCATTCTTGTTGTTTTGTTTTTATTTTGTTACTGATAAAGGTCATCACTTCTCAAAATAACTTTATAACTAATGATGTGTTTAGAACCACATTACATGAATCAATTTTGTTCTGTATTGTTAAATGTTATAGTATGTCTGTTATTTTGGTTGGAATTACTGGCTCTACGGTGAAACTTCCTCCCTCATCTGAGCTTCAGGAAAGTGACCCAGAAGAGACACGCAGAGTTACTCTTAATTTTGGTTGCGTTTCTAACGTTATCCTCCACTATCTACAACAAGTCACAGCATGACCATTTTTTTTAAATCATAATAACATGATAATATTTTTAACACTTCAAACATTAATAATCTAAATGGACCAAAAAGAGTCACCGTCAGTGGAAATGTGTGAAATGATAGTGACTGGTCGGACCACCTGTGAGTGCTTTGACATGGGGGAGGGGCTTACGGCAGCATCCGCTCGCTGCTCATTGAGAGTAACTGTCAAATGTTACGTGTTTTCATGTCAGAGTTTCCAAAACCAAACTGCTACATATTATTTACATTTATTTATTTATTTGTCGTACGGACAGATACAGGAGGTCTTTCGTCATATCTGTCTACAACAAACTCACCTAATGTCAAACTGGGTCAGAAAATATCTGTGCACTTTACTGTTCATTTTATCTGTGTACATAAAAATTATCTTTAACAATTTTCTTACTGTATATATTGTATTCTATTGTATGCTGCTGTTTTAAAACCAATTTCCCAGCTTTGGGATCAATAAAGCACTAATTATAGCTTGCATTTACTATTTACTTGCATTCCTGAACAGGAAAAATGCTTTTAGCGGTTGAATGATATATTTGATTAATATCTGCCTTCTCGGAAAACCCAGTCAGCGGCTCAAGTTTGGAAACAAACAGGTGAATTTAGTTTGAAATTCATTAGTCCTGTTCAAAATGTTGAATGAAAATGAAATGAAAATATTTCACATCTGTTGTTTTTTTTTTTTTTTTGGACTGTGTGATGAGTGTTATGAGTCCATGGCATTTTAATTATCCCATTTACAGATTAAAATATTAATTAAGATATTAAAATAATCCATCCATCCATAGTAAAATGGTTGCACTCTCTTGACTCCAGCGTTTGAAGGGTTAAGCAGGTTTTTCTGCAGCAGCAGCTCTGGGCCGGTGGCGTCCTCTGAGCCATCAAAGGTGGGGCTGTGGCTGTGGGTGTGAACCACAAACTCATTTCCTTCCTTCCAGGTATGAATAGCCTCCTCAGTAAACCCACTGCGAGGCTGGAGGATGGCAGGTTTGTTGGCGTTTGCTTAATAAACTGGTATCCAGCTGCATCTCTATTGTATTCTTCACTTTTATTTTTATTTTCAGCAGAAGCAGCAACAGAGAGTCCTCCTTGTAAATACTCCCTGTAAACCAACAGCGGTAGTGGAACAATTGTTTATGCTTTCAGTGCACATTATCACTGTGCAATATAAGCAGACAGGGTGCTTGGAATGAAATAACACTGAAGTTGTGCAGTCATATTGCACACTCCATATGAACACACTCATAAGGAGAAGAGCATATTGCACAGACTCTCTTATGAGTACAGTTAAAAGCCTTTCAGTTTTACCGTTTACCTTAACACCTTTTCCTCTCATGGAACTCTGACCTTCTAAATGACATTTGACTGGTGTTAACATAATTACATCTGAACTCTACCCACAGTGAATAATGAAGGAAGCAACCTACGTGGCCCGACAGAAAAACACAGGAGCATACAAACTAGTGTTATATTAGCCTGAGTGCAATTACATTTACAGTATATAGCATTTCTGTGTGTCTGCAGCTCATATCATTAATGTTCTACGGTCAGTTCTGAAGTGATGCATGACTCAAAAAGTGGTTTAATTACCCCCTTGTTTGGTTTGTTTGGTTGTTTGTTAACTAGCAGCAAAAGCATTGGTTGAATTCATACCAAATGTGGTTTATATCAGGGGTGTCAAATTCATTTTAGTTCAGTTCCACATTCAGCCACATTTGACCTGAAGCGGGCCGCACCAGTAAAATAATAACATAATAATATATAAATAATGCCAACTCCAAACTTTTCTGTATGTTTTAGACTGAAAAAAGTAAAATTACATTATGAAAATGTTTACATCTACAAACTATGCTTTAAAACAATGTGAATAATATGGACAAACTGAAAAAATAAGTGTAATTTTAGCAATATTATGCTTCAGTTTATTATTTACACAGGTATATTATAACTTACAGATCACAGTGGATCTACAAATACACAAAACATGCAATAACAGATAATATTATTATTAAAACTGCACTTCTATTAAGACATTTCAGGTTTTGCAAAATTGTACTTTGTTTTGGTGTAAATACATGAAAATATTTACAGAGTTGTGAGTATTTATTAAATATTTATGGTAGTATTTTACAAATCTGCCCCACTCGAAATTGAATTGTTCTGTTTATGGAACTGAACTAAAATGATTGTTAATATATTAGTTTAATTTTAACATTTCACAAAGTCATTACAAGGGCCAGATTGGACCTATTGGTGGGCCAGATTTGGCCCCCAGGCCACATGTTTGACACCCCTGGTTTATATATTACAAATGACACAGAATAGATGTCATTGCATTTTAGGAAACGTAGGTCAAAGTTCGCTTTTTTTTTTCTTTTGTTTTATAATATTTTAAATGTGCGAGGGGCGGGGTTTATTGTGTTGGAAAACACAAGAGCTATGGGTGCACGGAACAAACACTGCTCCTACGGTGAAACTTAAACAGATGAAAATATCATACACTATATGTAAAAAAATAGGTTGAAATGTCACTGTGTGTGTTATTATGTGGCCATATGAAGTTTGTGTTGGAGTCTGTTTTGTGTCAGAGTGGATCATTTGTTTACATTGGCCTCAGTTTTCTGTTAAATCTTTTAGCTCCTCACTCCCTCTTTTATTCTACAGCATAATAACAGATGTTTATTGTAAACACAGTAAAAGCAGTGCTTCACAGCAGCGCGATAAACACCCAAGATGGAATTGTCTAAATTATAACGGCTCGGTGGGTTAATTCAGTAAAATAAAACACATTTCCAAAGAACACATTTCCAATACAGTCTTGTCATATTCACCCATAGTTAACAGCTTCAACGGCAGCAGAACAATGAGCAGAAAAACACACTATTGTTCTCATCAACAGTTAAACATGGAGGGAGTTTGTTTTGGTTTGTGGTTAGAGCAGAAGTTGATCCAGGTGAGAATATTAAAAAAAAAAAAAAAAACACGTTAAGAATGTATATATTGTATTTGGACAAAGAAATATATGCTATTGAGGTTTTTTTCTGTCCAATACCTGCTCCTGTTCACAATATGAGGAGTTACATTCACATTGTCCTGTATGAAAGGACGTACTGTATGAATAGACTCTATGGTTAATATCTGTGACCTTGACACTGAACTTCTTTCCAGGTTCAACCTCTGTCTGTGGTTTCTATATATTTATGGGGACCTTTTCTCTATTAAACCAAAGCATGGTATATTTACCTAAAATGAGCCAAGACCTGTTTGTCAGATCCGCACCACAAAATGTTTAATAATGCTGTTACTTGTCTACATTACACGCTTCGTTCTTTGAACACAAGTTATGAAGTTAAACAGTGTTTTAAGGGTTAATACTCCATTGATATAAACATTCCTGTGTGAAATACAGAGGTGGAGGTGACTACACAGAGGTACATAAAACAGGCTGAACAGGACATAACTTTGTTACTGGTTATATTTATTTTTATATTTTATTCTTTTTTTCGGAACAGGAACATTACACGCGCACTCACATGTATACATACAAAAAACAAACAAACAAACAAAAAAAACCCAAAACTTAACTACTTACTTAACATTAATCTATAAAGGGCTGCCAAACTGATTAAAATAACTTTACATTATCTTTTAGTGAAAATTAGATTTTCTCCAAATGTAAATGTTGCATAATTTCTTCCAACAGAGCCTGATACTTGTTAAATTTAGAACAGGTTTATCATTTATTCTGCTCTTGAAAGCATTTATGTCATTTTAGTGAAAATTAGTCACAAACAAGTGATGCCAGGTACAGCAAACCCCACCCCTTGCACATGTGATAGTTTATTTTGGCATTGATATTTTGTCAGGTTTCTTCTCTCAAAATTTTTAACAAGTTTCTTCTATTTTCCAGAAAACACTGTCTATGCATTTGCTGATGTCAGTATATCAGTGGCCTGTAAATTGAAACAAAAATTATGTTTTTATATAATTTCGCCCATTATAGATAAATGGGGGAAAAAAAGACTTTAAAAAATTTAGAAAAAATGTTAACTTTGATCTACTTATCCATAAATGTAATGACACCTATTGTGGATAACTGGCAATCTATAAACCCAAGTATGAATTCAACCAACAGTTTTACTGATAAAGTTTAACAAACAAACAAACAAAAACCAAACAAGTGGTGCCAGACCCCACAAACCCCACCCCTCACACATATTGTATCTTATTTTGGAATTAATCCAGATGTTGTCATCATGTCTGTGCATGTGCTGATGTCAACACAGACAAACTTCAACCATTATAAGTACATGGGAAGAAAAATAAAAGATTTAAAAATTCACTAAAACTATAAAATTTGACCTACTTTTCCCAATATGTAACCACATCTATTCTGGGTCACTGTCAATCTCTAAACAAAATATGGTATGAATTCAAAATGTCATTGGAAAATGTCAGTAAATGTTGGCATGACTTACACAATAACTGACGCCTTTTTTCAGAGACATTTTCACCAAAGTTATAATATTTAGGTGTATGTTTTAGAAGTTCTTCCCTTTATGGAACATAAACCACTACTACAAACACAGTCTATATTTCGGGATATGGTGAAATGGCGACAAATCCAGGATGGACTCCACCTTTGCCTGTTGGATTAGGTATGTATCTAATTGTATACATCAGGTTTGTCAGGAAAGAGAGCTTCAAAACTCATGTATCAAATATAATACATTTGGCATTATCGGCTTAAACGCAACTAAAAGTGTTTTTTTTTTCTTTTCAGGGTATACAATACATTCATTTATATTCTCAGAAGCAAAATATTTGCACAACTCTACTCATAAACATCATTGAACTACTTTGCTGAAACCTAACACACTTTGGCCAGAATCCTATTATTTGCAATTAAAATTGAGGAGCATCGTTTCTCAGAGACAGGGTTCGTTCTGCCATCTGTCATCTCCATAAGACAGCAGCTTTCTTTTTATAACCGCACATTATGAGGACTGATGGAGTTGTTTCTTGGTGACTGCTGTTTATGAGCTGTTTACCCATTTCTTATTTCTATGTCACTAATAAGAACACGATTAGCCTGTTGTTCATTAACCATTAAGACCAACTTTTATCAGGTTTGAAAATGAGGTCGAAGCCTGAATGAATAATGCATGTCCAGGTAATGACCCTGTTAGTTATTAGACAGTAGAGCCGGAAAAGTTGCACTGAGCGTGTGCAGCAGGTCCTTCCAGATGGTTTGGTGGAGATCTGATGGCGTCTGGGGTTTCTGGGTAATCCCCCGGGCATGCAGGTGAACACGTCTGAGCTTTGGCGTTACATCAGTATTGGATGGGATGATGAAACTGTCAGCTCACCTTTCTGTCTGTGCCCTCAGAGAAAAGGTTCACAGCTGGACCTTCTGACCTCTCAGATTGTCCGTCTGTGCCATTTTTTTCTTCTTTTTTTTGATAGAATAGTGGAGGATTTCATGCACTTTCGTCCTCTGTTTCAGACTGTCTGCTTCATACTTTCGCTCTTAATAGAATTTCTCACATTTTTGCTGTTATTAAAAAAAAAAAACATAACACTGAGTGGATGATGTTATTTTAGTGAAAATGATGTGACCTGTCCATGCTTTAACTTGATTTGCCTTTTTTTTTCAAAGATTATTTAAGCAGGAAAATGCTCATTTGATTAAAAATCTATTTTTAACCCATAAAACCCAAACATCCACTGATCTAAAATGTTTAACAACTTTTAAACAATTTATCCTATCAATATGTTGAACTAATTGAGATAAAATGCAGTTTGTTATTTGTTCATGGTCATCAGATATGACCCATTTGGATGTTAAGAGGCTCCATAGTTACCATGGAAACACTGTCATCTTCTACAACATTGATTCACCTGTGAAACCAATGGAGTTGGATCAATGGAAACACTGGGTGTGTGTTCAGTTAATGAGAGATTTTCTGAAAAAGTAAAATTTTCCTCAGTTTTCTCTGTTTTGAATTAACTTTTAATTTATTCAGATTTTTCATGAACTACTAACTGTGAATTAAATATAGACACATGATTTGCACCAGTACAAGTACAGAGGATAATATAACTGTTTAATTGTTAATCATTATTAATTAATTATTAATTAATTGGTAGTAAACCAGTTAAGAAAGGCAGAAAAATTCATTCGGGAACAGCCATGAAAAAAGCACTGGGTCCTTATGGGTGAATAGTAAAAAAAAAACTAGAAATCAGAGCCATACATTCAATCTTACATCCATCATACATTCACACTAAAAATAGACATAAACACAATAAAAGTCACTTCTAAGCCAGACATAAACAAATGGTGCCAGGCACAAAAAAGTCTGTCTCTCAGATGTATTGTAGCTTATTTTGGCACAGATCCACTCATTCATCCATATTTAATATCTGTTAAATATATATTTAAAAAAAATTAATATGCCATGTTTTAAGTAAACTGAAACAAAATTGATGTTTTTATAGAAATTAGAAATTTTGCCCATAATGAGTAAAAGGGGGAAAAAATCAAATGTAAAAATGTAACAAAAAACTTCAAAGCAGGCTATTACTTATATATTTTGCAGAGTGACGTACAAAATGAATCTCTATATCTCCACAATGTTTTAAGTAAATTGAGTTAAAAGTAGAGTTTTTATAGCAATTTTAAATTTTGCCCATCATAAGTAAATGTTTTTTGTTTTTGTTTTTTTAAATCATTTAAAAAAAAATGGGAATTCAAGTTAATAAGTAAATTTTTTTTTTTTTTTGTTTGTTTCTTTTAATTCCTAAAAGAATGTTAACTTTGATGTAGTTTTCCCAAAATGTAACCATATCCATTGTGAGTCACTGGCAGTCTCTAAACCCACTTTGGTATGACAACCAATAGTTTTGCTGCTTAAGTGTTAACAAACAAACAAAGATACAAAGGGACAAACTGAACCAAAAACAAAACCACTTGTCTCTCCCTCAGGGGGAGGGGTAATTACTAAACTAAGAACATATATAACACCATCAATAATTTCAAAGGCATTAAAAGTACAATAATAATATTCCTTAAAACACGGGTGTCAAACTCATTTTAATTCAGGGGCCACATTCAGCTATATTTGATGTGTGGAGGGCTGAAAAATGTAAAATAATGACAGAATAATATATAAATAATGTCAACTCTAAACTTCTCTTTATATTTTACAGTGAAAAAAAGAAAATGACCTGATGAAAATGTTTAAATCTACAAATTATCCTTTCAAACAATTGAATAATATCAACACTATAGTCACTATTATGCTTCAGTTTATCATTTCCACACGTACATTATAACTTATAGATCACATTGGTTCGACACACACAAAATATTTAGTAACAGGTGGAATATTATTAAAATTGCACATACTTCTTTTAAGATATTTCAAGTAATTCAGATTTTTTGCTAAATTCTACTTTGTTTTAGTCTAAATACATGAAAACTTTTACATTTACAAAGACAAAAATTTGGATTTGGGAGTATTTATAGTTTGTTATGACACTGAATTGGTCTCAATGTGGAACCTGAGCTAAAATTATTGTTAATAAAATTTTGCATTTCACAAATTCATCCCAGGGGCCGGATTTGGCCCCCGGGCCGCATGTTTGACACCTGTGCCTTAAAAGCTCAAGCTCTCAAAGCAGAACTTGATTCAACCTGGTATTACACTTTCCTACTGGGTTAAACTGACACTGATGGTTCTTTTTAATCACTGAGTACCTAAGCAAACTGCTCACCTTCCAGACTTACTATTTCCATGATGTAAATTATACAATATGTAATAATAGACTTTATGAAGCAGTGTGTGCTGTCCTGTTTCATAAAACTCAGGCTCATGCACAATTTCACAATGACTGTTTCCAATCCAACCATTAGTCATAAATGTGAGAACACGCTATTAATTAATCATTTGTGTATGAAAACACTGTCTGCACCACAAATTATATATATATATATATATATATATATATATATATATATATATAAAACAAAACTCTTAGGAGTAGAGTAGAAGAGTAGTAGTAGAAAAGGAAAGCAACCAGCAGTTACTAAAAACTCAGATTCAGGAACCATTTCCTGTGTCTTTTTTGCACTTCAAGTGTTTGCTGCTAAACTGATTTTCATTGTTCCTTTAACATAAACAATACAGATCTATTCTATTCTATTCTATTCTAACAGTACAGAGTACACTAGAACAGATTAATTATTATGTTCTAACATCTTGAGGTCTCACATTTAATCCAAAATGGCACAAAACACACTGAGGTTGTATATATCCTTATGTCATATATATTTCTTTTATCTGTAGTATACACTTGTCTCTTTGTATATTTAGTATTTCCTTGTACTTTTTGTATGTCGTCAATATCTTTCAGTATAGTTTTGCACTTTAAGGGTTTTCTGCTAAACGACCTATTCTATTCTTTTTTTTTTTTAATGTCTGAAATGCTTCATCTTTCCTCATGTAACTTCCTATCTGTCACTCTTTGCTATTAAGACAGTATACATGACATGACAACATATTTGAATATTGTATCGTAAGCCGAACTAAACATAACCTGAATAATATATGAAATAGATTTTCTGGAATGAGATCTTTTCAGTAACCAGAGGCCGCCACACGAAATTGCCCAGAAGATGAAAGCGGCGGATCTGCATAACTGAACGGCCGATCAATACGTCTCAAACTAAAATGGCAAGTCTTGATAAGGTTATTGAATTTTCTTTTTAATTAAAAAGCATACTACTGCGCTCTCTGTCAAATACCACGCCGTCACCAATGATGAGAGGAGCAGAGGGCTGTCCTTGTTTATATGTTCATCACTATATGAAAAACATTGGCCAGAGTGTCAGCGCGTCATCAATCACGCTGCACAGAAATTTATTTTCTGTTTGTCTCTGTCGTTTCATGGGATTAAGCTGTCATAAAAGCCCTCAAACCTCACAGGATAACGCTCAGTGCAGATATTAATTCATATTAGACGTCATTCATCAGCGCTCAACTATCAATATTATTTATTCCGCGCATCATTTTGCATCTAATGTTTTCTCTCAAACAACTTTCCTGCTCAGCAAATGATGCAACGACATCACACTAATGCATCCATAAGACCAGGGATTATGTAACATTCAAGACGTGCATCCGATTTAACCAAAATCAATTTTAAAAAATTAGCGAATTCTGCATTATTTTTCAACAACATGGGTATTTTCTACATAATACAGTTAAAAATGCATGTATTTCACTGTTTCAGAGGGAGATAATGTAGTTTTTACAGACAGTTGTTATGTTTTACAAGCAGTTTAATGTTTTGCAGTTTAATGTGTTAGTTTGTTCAACGTCACTATGAACAAAGGAAGACAATCTGTTCTTTATGTGACTTTAAATGGAGTACTACTGCAGTATTTCCACTATCAGATACTTTATACATGTTTTTCACTGTTTCAGAGGGACATATTGTAGTTTTAACTCTACATTGATAGACAGTTGTGATGTTTTACATGTAGTTTAATACTTCTATGAGTGCATTTTGCATTATTTTTTAATAAAATGGGTATTTTCTGTGTTGTAGTTTACAACGCAAATAAATTAAACACCAAATGGAAAATATAGCTGACTTGATATAAACTGACCTAAATAAAGACAGTGATGTTTCACCTTTATACACATGAATGTAGACAATCATCACGATAATGCACAAAATAATTGCAGTTTGCTCACATATCTGCAACCTGTTTGTTACATAATAACTGTGACATCTCATTTTAACAGACTTAATAATACATGCAATTGTATAAAACTGCCTAAACCTAACTTAACTATAACAGTAAATTCACAACAGCAAATGATGCAATGACACTAATGCCTCCATAAGACCATGGGTTATGTAACATTTAAGACATTGCATCCGTTTTGTTGAATGTAAACGTCCAGGAGTGGCACACTCTCTTCCCATATTCCAGTCATGAAAATGCATAATTTAAAAGAGCTGAGACCAAGCTGTTCCTCAGCGGTGCAGAGCGAGCGCTGCATCGTATCAGTGTGAACATCAGTGGATAGAAAACTCCGCTCCCCGGAGAGACTGCCATTACATTCAATCGTCAACCGCTGGATAAAACTCATTTCACTCTGCACAGTGTCTGAATGGCTCTATACATTCTGCAGAGGCCACAATGTGATAGCACAGCATGTCAGAGCCACACTAAAGGGCTTTTAAAGCAGGTTAGAGCACTGCACAAAAGCCACTGCACAAAGCCAAACGGCGAGCGCTGGGGCAGAACGGTAGAAACCCAGGCTCGACCGCCTCAGCTGACCATCCTCACAGTGCCCGAAGGACCTGGCGTAAACAAACAGCGCCGTGTCGCCGCTCACCAGGAGGTCCACGCTAAGTTGTTGACAACTAGATAATGTCAGCATCTATATTTAGATGAATGGGAGCGTGTTGGAGTGAAGTGAGCCTCGCTTAAATATTAATCTGTTTAGCACCGTCTCGATGAAAAAAATGCAAGAGGAAAACCGTCCGCTAATGGCGGAGTCTTAGTCAGGCGTGCCAAATATTATTTTCGGGGTCATGTAAAATGGAAAGGGTTTTCTACAATGTTTTGGAAGATGCATTTTTAATGGAAATACCACATTCTGCGGCTGTAAAATGGAATGGTACTGTTTCCCCATGTGGCAAACTTTAACACCACGGAGAGAGCGATTTTGGTTTTATTTAGAGTCAAAACCAAAGTGAATTAGGGTCACATAACTGGAGTCTTATTGCAATTATCATGGGAGAGTCTGTTGACTTGTCTAGTCAGTGTGAAAAACACAGAATACTGACTGATAAAATAGCATAAAAAATACAAAAAGTGCAGGGACTTTATTTATTTTTACAATTCTGTGTTCAGTGTCAGTGAATCCAATGTATCACCACACAAACAGAGCCTGTGTTTATTATTTTCCCGTTTCTTCAGCCAGATCGGCCTAAATCCTCCTAACTCTTGACCTTTAACCTGCAGCTTTGTGCAATAATATAACTGCTAAGGCTGATACTCCAGTTAAGAATGCGATTTTAACAACTGATATGGATTATTATCTAGTTCAAGACCCTGACAAATACCTTGAAACTGACATAAATGTATATTTAAGAAAAATGTAAATGTAAGGGTCCGGTTTCAGACTAACCTCAACCTACAACGTTACGGAAATAACTTTAAGTTGACTCGCAAATGAAAATTCACCATTTCATTGATACTGATGACCAGTTTTATATTGAACTTGACAGATTATACATGATAGATAATAATGAAGTACTAAATGTACACTTACATTCAATGCTTTAGTTTTGACTATGACCAATAGACTGAGCTTCGGGATGTTTATTTTATCAGATGAAAAAAATAATGACAATACTGTGGACATTAGATGTGATAATCAGCTGATATCTTATCTACATGTACTCTGATGATGGGTATTATCAGTACTGTGTCACATCAGATCTATCTACATTAATACAAGTATTCAGTTCAGGTTCTGTACTTGTATTTCTACTACATATCAGAGCCAAATATGATACTTTTATTCCATTATATGTGTATGACATCTAAAAACATAAAACATTAAATAAATACTTAACAAACGTCATATATTTATGTCCTATAACAACTAGAAATGACAATGATCATCAAGATATTTTACAGAATATGTAGCAATTACAAGCTGTGACATGAGAGATGAACAACAGTAATAAACCAGTAATAAACCAAATATTATTCCACACTTGTGGTACTTCATTTCCACTGAGGTACCAGCTCAGAGTACTTCCTTTGACTGGATCTAAAGTGACTGCAGTGCTGATAGTATTTGTAGTATTTTATTACCATCTAACCATCATTGGTGTGTTTTGTCACATATTTGACATATCTGTGTTGCCTGGATGTTTCATGAAACTGTGGATATTAAATCTGTCAAGAATCACACCACTCTCACTCATAATAAAGCTCTGATAATACGAAAAACCTGGTGTAAAACGATGTGTTACAGCTACATTTCAGATATGTGTTTGCTCTGTTCTTCTTAAAGTTTCTGCACTTCGTGGGCAATAGCTTTGATTCAGCAGAAAATGTCTTAATTTGATGATTTGTTGTGGAGATTTATCCACAGAGACTGTAGTTTTTTGTGCTTATTCCAGCAGTAAAAGTTAATGTCTGAGACAAACAGGTGCAAATCTTTACCTAAAATAATATGCAGGAGGTTTGGGGTTAAAATTGTCTTAAAACTGTCTTAGTTTGTTCAAAGTCACTATGAACAATTGAAGACAATCTGTTCTTTGTGTGATTTTGACATTATATTAGTACAAACATAGAAAACAAGATATATATAATGAAGAAAATAATATTAATACATAAGAAAAAGTGTCATTTACTGCTTATTTTTGCCTATTTACCTTATTGGGATTTGACCAGAATCAATACAATGAGTGCATTCACATCATTTTTGTGCTTATTCCAGCAGTAAAAGTTGATGTGTGCATCTTGTGGTTTCTAAGGGGAACAGGTGTGATTCTTTACCCTAAATAATATGCAGGAGGTTTGGAGTTAAAACATGAAAGCAAATAAAAACAGAAGCCCTGTTTGGATTTGTTTTTTCAAAAATCATGTCATCCTCTCACCTGTATTCATTTGTATTTATATTTGGGGGATAAAATGACAACCGTGTCGCATTATGCAGCACTTTCACTGAGAATTATTTATCAGCGGGAGTTCAGTCATCTTTATGGGCTAGCCCTTCAACACGCTGCTGAATATTTCTGTTTCTAGTCAGAGCTTAAACAGGAGCCTTGACCAGCATTCTTGCGTCGGGCTGGGAAACGGGAAACCGGTGGCTACAAATATACAGCAGGTTATATAATGATCATGAAAAGTATATGAGAAGCAACACCTCCCCCCTCCGACAAACAGCGACTCAAAACCATCAGCCTGACAGCCAGCATTCGGTGTGTGTGTGTGTGTGTATGGATGCACACAAACACGGCGGCGGCGCTGACACCGGGAGAGGCCAAGCCTGACATGAGGTGAGATGAAGTAGCGTTTCTCATCATGGGCTGAGGCCGGCTGTGTCTGACCTGGAGGATGGAGGTAGGCCCGGGGCACGGCCTCGGGACCCGGGCAGCCTGAGCCACCGGAGACTCCACCGACACTTATAAAGTCCCAGTCACAATTTACTGGGAAGGCTCAAATTGTGGCGTCCAGTGGCCACAGAGCGGCCGTGCTGTCAGCGCCACTCTTATTTGCTTCATTCCCTTTGACACTGCCTCTCGATTAGGGTCATAAATTCCATGAAATCGGTCAATAACCTATAACACTAATGTCACTCTCCTGCCATTAATTTTACTGCCTGTGTGCCACACTGTTTCTTAACCCCTTTTTTTACGTGACAGAGAGGTTTATACTTCCTGGGATTGATTGAGAAGAGTATATAACAAGCTTCGAATGGAGCCTTTGCAGCTGTAAAGATAAACACATGTATGAGGAGCCCGATGGAAAAGTGGACCACTGTGATTGTTGTCCGATCCACTTGAAATCTCAACTAGTTCTTCAGTACTTTTTATCTTATTTTGTTTTAGAAGAGGTGATTTGACTTTGCAGAGGTGTTAAAAAGGAAAAAAAAAATCCCTATTGGTTTTTCATCTTAACTCTTAGATGTGTAAGTGGGTCAAAAATTACAGCGAGGTTGTTTTCTTGCAATATCTTTGCAATGAAAATGTAATATTATTTCTTATTACACGTATTCCCCAAAAAACATGTGACTGACATCATGCCATTTAAATTTTTTCTCACTTTTTATAGATTTCATGAAATTGTAGTTTTTGTATTACTACCACACTCTTCTGTAGGTGGGTCAAAATGACCTGCATTGGTTTGTAATGGAATTAGAATACAACAGAATACAATATTCAGTGGAATTTCATCTGATTCATTCACTCAATCAATCACAGTTCTAATGTTATATACTATATATGTATTATACACTATATATACTTTGCTTTTCAAATTTTCAAAATATAAAAAAATGTAATTGTTAAAAAAGTAAGAAAAAAAAAGAAAACAATTCAAACCTGAAATCATTCAGACTGAAATATGAAACAAATTATTATTTTCAACATGGCAAAAGATTTCAACAGGGATAATTTATGACCCATTTATGGAAGAGTTACACATTTCCCTGCTGATTTGATTAATGTCTTCTGTATCATCACATATGCACTGATTTGAAGACACTATCAGCATTTTATCAGAGTCTGTGCGTTTGTTGTTCATGTTTGCTTTAAATAATTGCTTAGAGATGACCAGCCAAATAATGACAAGAGATTAGTATCCGATATTGTTTATATATCATAATAATTGCAAACAAACCATCACTGTGAATAATGCGACTGTATTCCACATGTCGAGGTCAGGAGGAGGACAGTATGTATGCAAAATCATATGTGATCGTGCATTTATTTAGATCTGAAATTGGATGTGTGCATCACCGTGTGCGTGCATTTGTTGACATTTGCATGGGAAATTTGCATTTATGTCGTTTCAGAATGAGAAAAACACACAGTAGCTCATTGGCCTCTGAGTGTCTGCATGCATTTCATTTGAGATATACCTATTTTAACTGTATGTATCAGCCTATGTCCTATGTGTCAGGAACACTATTGTTTGTTCATAGAGCTTAATAAAATCTATTAAATACACACACACCCACACACACACACACACACACACACACACACACACACACATGTATTAGATAAGTGAAGAAAATACTGATATAAGTAAAAGCCCCGTATGCAAAACATTACTGAAGTATTAGCATCAAAATATCCATAAAGTACCAAAAGTAAAAGTGCAAAAAGGTCCCATTTTGCTGGAACATAATTACTGATGTAATGACTTTCATCTTTAATGTTGCAGCTGTAATGGTGGGGTTCATTTTAATTACTGTTGGGAAGCTTAAACTGTATTAATGCATTATAATTCATGAGCTGAGTTTTGTTTCATATAAATAATATGCATCTGCAAAAAGAGTTTGAGTCAAACATTGGGGGATACATTTAGCAGACTCTGAAATTCTGAGCATCAATTTGTGCATTTTTATACATCACTTTGTGCTTTTTCTGTGCCAGTTCATGGCGAGAATGTGAGGGCTTTCCGAATATTTTCCACCCCCAAAAGTTATGGAATCCAAACATGTAGAAACACACAAAAAACAAACAGCAACACAGGAATATAAAATGTATTTCTTACAACAAAATGAAAATGTACTTTTTGACTCAAAAATTTCTGCTATAAGATTCATGTGTGTATAAGTTCACAATTAATGTTTTAGAGGTAAGACTGGATGTCGAGGACAAAATATCCACACACATTGAATGCATCATTGCATCTTTCTATCAAACTAAAATTCTTCTGCATCTTTCAGGCTTTATTGACCCATAAAGTAGCTAAAGTTGGAGAAAAAAAACATACAGTATTTCCCACTGAGTTCTAAGTATAAAATAGCTGATGATGTAAATATTCAACTAAACTACAAGGATCTCAAATCGTACTTAAACACAATCCTATTGTTCATGTACTTTGTTTTATTCCACCACTGCTGCGCGCAAAAGATAAATTTTATTTTGAATGAAAAAAACATGAATACATAAAAGTATTCATACGGATTGAAAGCTGCTTTTGTAATTGCTCAGCCAACTCTGCTTCTGTTTGAGTAAGTAAAATTAATCATTTCACATTAGTTGTCACAAAACGGCTTTGTCATGTACGCAATGCAACCTCAACGACCCCCAAATCCAACTACCAGACGATTTAGTTTCTGCGTTTTAAGGAGAATATCACTGCACGGTTCTATTTGAATAACTGGGTATAAAATACAGGAAAGTGCACAAATTACATTTGTTGCTGTGAGAGAGGGCGGGCAGGAGTGGTTTTCTTATCATGCGTGGCAGGTTGCCAGTGGATATGTTGCTGCCGTCCTCACAGGGGCCTCTCCTCCAATCTTTTCCGTATGTGAGAGCTGACACTTCAGGGCATATCTATGGCACAGGCGTGTTAGCGATGCACACGCCTTCTGCTGCAACGCTGGCTGAGGAGGATGAAGGACTGCCATGAGAGACTGCCAGAGTTACCAGCGGAGCAACAGGCCGACCGCAAAAAAGTCAAATAAATAAATAAGTCAGGGGAAAAATAATTACTGCTATGTAGCATTTGGCAGCGGAAACAGTCAGTGTACGTCTGAACAGAAAGTGGAAGTGAAAGGGAGCTTCTGCAAATGAATCTTTGCTGAGTGAAGCCATTTGTTCCCTTAGATCAGCTGAAGAGGGACATTTTTAGGCCAGTTCCGTCAAAATTACCCAGAAATACACTTCCCCTGCCTCTGCCAGCCTTAAATGACACATGCTAGGATCCTTAAACTCACCCTACTCACCCCTCCTGTCAATGTTCAAATGATGTCTTTCTCATTTTTCGGTTCAAGACTTTCTGCTCCAGTTTTCTTTGGCTCATCAGCGGTCGGTTAATATTTAAACTTAACATTTAATCTCACGAATCAGTACCATGTAAAATGTCTGTTTGACTTTGGTTGAGTCGTGGAGAGGAAGTCGTTTTACTCGAGTCCAATTCTGACGCACTTTACTTGAGTATTTCCTTTTTATGCTACTTTATACTTTTACTGTGCATCTCAAAAATATGCGTTTTAACTCCACTACTTTGTCTGACAGCTGTGGTTTCTTTAAAAATGAAGATTTGACCTGATGGATAATATAACACAATGTAGTACAACACATTGTTAAAGATTAAACCTTTTCTTTCATCTAACATCTAACAAAAACCAAAGTGTAGCAGACTCATATTTCAGAAATCTACTGACTTTTTCCTCTAAATTTGTGGACTACATGTTCACATCCACCAATATGCTACAAGACTGAATTTTCATCATATTTCTTATGAAAAACAACTATAAATGTGCATACCAAAATTGTATCAGACTACAGAAATAAACTTGAAAAAAAAACATGGCAAAACACACCACAAAACGGCACTATCATATACAACTATTTAGAAGAATTTATCGCAAAAACAGTTAAAACCTGGCTAAAACACTAGTACGACGAGTAATAAAAATCTTCCATCTCTCTCATCTACTGCACCCTGCTGTTCTTGACTCCGCCCACTTCCACCCCTCCCCCTCAGCCAAAGCAGGCCTCTACTGTAATGCGTTATATAGCAAAAGAAAGCTCTGAATTTGAGTGTTCTGATGACAGTTGAATTTTTTGAATAGCACAAGCTGTAATTCAAATAATGGTGTGGCAAATTGTGGTTCAATCGTCGCAGACACAAACGTCCTATAAAGGTTGAATCAAACTGGATACTTCAAACTACCTCCACCTGCAGCAGAACCAAAGACTTCACTATTAAATATAAATCACAACTTTTACTGTTTATGCTTTGTACTTTTTTCATTGATACTGTACTGTAATGCAGTGTTCTTTTTTTGACATTCCTGTTGTACTTTTACCCAAGCATGGGATCTGAATACTTCTTCCACCAGCATTTTAGCTTAAAACTTTACTCCGCGTAATCTCACACATCCCTCTATGTGTGATTCACTCATCCAGGTTTGCTCACGAGCGGAAAAAAACAGGCTATATATCACCTCGCATTTTGGCAAGTTGGCGTGCATTGGCGACTCTCCATCCTACAACTCCTGCGGCCTCATTGTTTTTTGTTTTTTTTCCCTGATCAAGCTGCACTCTTTTACTCTGAACAGAAAGAAAAGGAAACGGAGGAGCCTCTAAACAACAACGGGACCGTTAATCATTAAATGGGATTTTTATTTTCACCTCCTCTGGAATGGCTGGACTTGAATTGACACGGAGCCTCGAGAGCGGCGAGGCAAAATGGCCGCTCGTAGTAACAGCTCACAAGCCCCTGGACAACCTGAGGCATGGCCATCCAATCCCACATCATTAAGGCTAGAGTCCTTTATTGTGTTGGAGGCATTAAATGGTGCGCTGGCTATAGCCCTGAAGTCACACTCCACTAGGAGAAAACAGCAGAAAAATAACGGCACAGCTGGATAATGACTTTTCCCTGGGAGGCTGACCATGTGTACAAAAGCGCTAATGATAGCAGGTGCAATAAGCGAGCGCAAGGCTTTTACTGCGTCCGGATCTATTTTCCTCTGCTAAACTCGCCAGTGATTTCCCCCGTGTAGGTGTCTTTCTGTAGTTTAAGAACACCTCCTCCCCCCTCCCTCTCCATCCTCGCTCTCCTCCTGTATCTCTTTATCAGCTGTGCAGCTAATATCAAAGAAGACTGCGGTGTGAAAATCCTGCAAGTAAAACCTGCTGTCAGAGCCTAATCACAATTAGCCGGGCTCTAGACCCATTAGCCCCAAGGGGAAGAGACCAAAAGCTGACAGAATTATTGTTAAAGCCACTGATTGCTAATGATCCCAAAGAGCACAAAGAAAGGAATTCTACTCATTGAATTTTTTTCCCCCTTATGAATGAATTTTTCATGCTGCACAAGGTGCAGAATAATCTGGAGAAAATACAGTTTACCACACAATGAACTTCCTTGAATCTCTTTGGTATTAGTGGTGCAATAGATAACACGTTTCCTGGATGTTCTGACTGTGCTGCTTCCTTAGCCAAGCTTTGTAGCAGAGCTCTTACATCAGCTGTGCTACAAAGGCATGTGTGTCTTCCAGATTATAAAACATTAATCTGCAAGTTAATGACTGATTGCAGTAGCCATTTCTGAAACTTGTCAGACAGGGGCATCAAACATACAGTCCGTGGGCCAAAAAAAGGCCCGCTTAAGGTTCCAAACTGGCCTGTGGGATGATTTTTTACACAGAAGGTATTAAATCAACAGTTTGGATGTCTTGCAAAAGGGTGTTTTAATTCCAAATTCCAAAATTTTAAGAATATTCTACCTGTTACAAAATGTTGTTAAGTAAAAATTACAAAAAAAAAAAAAAAAAATCAACAAAATACACAAAACCATCTTTGTCGTCATGTAAAGCAAGTCAAATTACATGAAAAAGTTTACAAAAAAAGGAATATTTTCAACCTAGTATGCCCTGAAAGATCCAGGTTGTTTATGGTTATTCACATTATCAGAATTATATATATATATATATATATATATATACACACTTTTTTTTCAAATAAAACATAATCATTTGGGGTCCTCATTGTTTATTAGTAGTTTTGATTATTGATTATTATTATTTTAATGATCCAACCCACTTTAGATTAAAGGGTGCTGTATTTGGCCCCTCAACTAAAACAACTCGCAGACAAAACAAAGTCACGTGACTGGGAGAGCGAATATGGTATGATCTTTTCAAAGCAGCGCTTCACATTTGATGTTAAGCCCCAAACTACTCTGGCTGTCTGAGGACTTGCCGGGGAGATAGAAATGTCTAAAGTTATTACAGCAGTCAGGTAAAGTGTGTGGCAACGTGGGCCTGTAATTGGGGTGGAGAGGCGGCCAGCAGCAGCTAATGAAGGCGTCTCAGGGAGTACTAAAGAGTCTACGTGCCACTACTCCTGATTGGCCTGTCTGAGGACACAGATCAATTAATACATTAACAAACGATCGCAAGCACTTCATCTTGCAATATGAAACCGGCGGCCTGGACTCTCGCTGCCCTCCTGTCCAGAATGGCTGATCAGCTCTGCTTCTATACGCCGGCCGCCATGAATTTCAACATCCTCTGGTTGAAAACGAGTCTGTGTGGGTGTGTGCATGCATTTTCAACCTGAAACAGCACAGTACATACATGCCAAATAGATAGCGAAACACTCCAATCTGTTACTCATGTATTAAACAAATCGAACCAGCTCATATGACTTGCAGTAATGTGTGGAGCAGTGGTGGGATGCGTGTTTTTAGAACGTCAAATTGACTGCGTTTAGCTACAGGTATGTAACCAGAATACAGGTCAAATTCACCCACTAGTGATGTAATTTAAGCCCCTCCCCCCAGTTTTAACTTCCTAAAATCATGCTGTTGTACATTTTTGTGATTCTGTCTAAATATGGGCATTTATACCTGTAATCACCAACAGGTCATATTTATCTCAATTATTATGTCTACTGTTTATGTTTAAATATTCAACCATTTATAATGGTTTACAGTGAATAAAAAACATACAAACCAAATACATCCGCAAATATTTTCTCGTTAACTCCTGGTTTGCACTGATCACTATTCAAACTGATGAGTTTTCATTATGATACTTTAATTGAAAGTGAATGCACACACAGGTGATGATTAAATGAACTTATGTTATGACTTGAAATTATATTATGACTCAATCTTATCTACATTCTTCTTTTTGGACAAATAGAGGAAAAAACAATAACAGACTATGTGTTTGTGTGCAGGTAAATATGATCTGCTTGGTGGTTTATAGTGTATTGATATTTGTAGCTTTAAAATCAATAGATTATCTAAAGTCTGCAAAATTAACTCTTGTGTAATGCTGCACTTCTTCACATCATGTAAGTTAAACTAATGAGTGGTTGTTTTGTCTAAAATGTCTTGATTGTTGATTTTGTATTCAGTAAAAATCATTAAATCAATCAAAAATCTAAATCAAAATGTAAGAGGACTACTTGGCTACCTGTCCACATATAGTAATGACTTCCTAGTTAGTGGTTACAAAGTGCCTATATATTACAGACATTGTGTTGGACTCTTCAGTGCAGTGGTTTACATTGTTCATGAGTTCACAAGCTTCATTTTTCTGCTTCTCTGTACTCAGCTTTGACCTTTTACACAAACTAGCTACTTAACACAAAAGCACAATCTTGACATACATACTATGAAGAAATCACCTTTGGTATATGGGAAAAAAATAACACAGGAAATGAGAAATTACTCAATTTTTAGAAGAGCTTTTGTAGCTTGTTTGTACTATACATGCTATTTTGTGATGGACTAGTACTATTTTACCACTAACATGGTAGAGATGGGTTTGCCGTTTCAATGCAATAAATAATAATCCACCATGTTCAGTTAAACGCTGCGTGTTCTTTCTGGATCTCTAACCAGAGCCAGTCCTGCATCCAGTCCACGTCATCTGCACATATTTACACCGCTGCGACGCAGAGGACGGGCCTGCAACGGGCAATCGAGCTGAATGTTCCACTGCACAGTAAATTTACATTACTTTTATTTCTTTTTCGCCCATTTCACGCTGCAGAAGGCTGCATTTTCCATGGCCATCTTTAAGACGATCAGAAACAGAAACTTAAAGCTGAATCTATGGGAGTGTAAATTCCCACAGTTTTACATCCGTCTTTGTTTACTGTTTTTTACTCTAACTTGATGGTGTGGGAAATAAAAGGTCAAAGAAAAACTGGCTCAGGTTCCTTTTTACCAGACGAAATATCACATTGTTTCTGTGTTATTCATATATTTCCAGCTCCCTTCTCTATACACAGTATTCATATGCACAGCGAGTCGTAGTTCAGTTCATGAAAGTTTATAAAAGATCAGATTGAACTTGAGTGTTATTATAACAAAACAACAGACTTTTTCAGAAAATATATCAATAACTGAACATGCAAAGAAGTGTTATATATGTTATCTTTTGTTTGTGCCACACAATCACTTCCCCTGGGATTGACAAAGTATTCTGATTTACTTAAAACCTTTAAACCCTGGAACTACTGATGTGGCAACATCCAAACTGAGTGATTCACCCCATTTATTACAACATTATCACCTGCTTTTTTTGTGCATGTTTAGTGTAAATCATATATTTTCCTGTATTTCATTCATTAATCATGAAGATATTTATAAAAGCTCAGAGTAAATTCAAATGCTATGTCAAAATAGAGGAAAGTGAACAAGAATTGACTTTTTCTGTAAAACATATCATTAACTGAACATAAAACAAGTGTGTCCATCCACTGTCATTGATCCAACTCCATGGGTTTTACTGGTGAATCAATATTGCAGAATGTGATGCGTTTCCACATTCACTACAGAGCCTCTGAACGTCCAAATGGGTGATATCTGATGACCATGAAAAGATGACAAACTGTATTTTGCACCAGTTACTTACATGTATTGTTGCCAATGGCTATTTGGGTCTTTGAGGGTTAAACACTAGGAAGGAATCATACATTGACTCCCTCTTTTACATGCGACAGTAACATAAGACATTACTGAAGTCATCTAACCAAATACACTGCACATTTCATCTGAGGGCATGTAGTCTGTAATCTGTCGTGAACTACATTTTCGAAGGACCCGGACCGACACTGTGCACCATATCTGACCAAACCACAGTTTGATGGAGCATCTGCCTGAAGGGAATCCACTCCCGCTAATGACCGCGGCTCCAAACCCTCCAACCAGCTCTTTCCAGATTTTTTAAGCTTCTGCTTTTGGACATCTCAGTCGTTTTCTTTGAGATAAAAACAAAAGCATTAATGCGGGCCAAACACAGCAGCCTGCAGCATACTCAAGCACATTGTTCGAGAAGGGAAAAGGGGGGGGTGAACGTAAACCATTGCTCCTTGCCATGCCATATATATCCAGTCTCCCCATTACCACCATCTCTCCTCGACTGTGAGGGCCCTGTGCTGCTAAATTATTCATCACACTGAGGGGAGGACAGAAGCATGCATGGTTTCTCCACTCCATGCCTCTTCCCTTTTTCTTTCTGCCTCTAATGCAAAGGAACAGCCGGGTGGAGAGAATGATATACAGGCCGGCTCTCCATCACTGTGTGGCCAGTGCTGGAGATGTCGCCTCCACTTCCTCCAATTACCACAGCGGAGTTGAGGTTTGGGTTGTGTGCCTGCAGTGCTTATGGTGAAGAAAGGTGGGTGGCACCCAGGGGCCCCATGCATAACCTGGGACGTCTTTGTATACACATTCATCTATATCAGTGGGCAACAGGGAAATGTAAGCCAAAGGTAATTGCCCTGGATAAGAACATCTGCTTGGTGAATAAATATTCTAATGAGGGGAGCTTGCAGGTTCCCCAGACTGATGCACGGCTGACAGGCCTCCGGAGGGACCGCAGGTAATGCTCACCACCTGCAGTTCAAACAGGAGGCGGTCCCACCCTCCTCTCACAGCTAAACGCCGGCCAAACACACAGATCTACACACATACACAATCCACCAATGGGTGGTGAATCATTCATCATTCACCGGTTGTGATGTTACTTTTCTCAGGCATAACAAGTGTGAGGCAACGCTCTTTAAGCTGCTGCATGTTTAGCTGCAAACACGCCACCACCTCCCAAATGTAGACATTTTAAGTCTGCAGCGACGAAAAAGTGACAAAGTAAGGAGGTGATTCTGTAACTCAACACAAACCACATCCATAAATTAGCACTTGAGTTTAATTTCTTGTTTTGTGTTAAAAAAAAAGGTAAAAAAAAAGATGTATCTCTGCTTCTGCTGAAACATCAGGGTTGTTCTTTACTCTGGTTGTTGAGAAAAAAAAAAATCATGAACTACAATTATATTATGTTAGCATTATGTTGGAATTTTTAAGCTTTTCATGAAATGACTGTGATTTATTCTTGATATATAAAGTGTAAATGGGACTCATGGGACTGATGGGACATGGGACTGATGTGATCGTTGCACCTGGTCAGAGGTGATTACTGATGTGTATAAATAGGAATAAAAAAGAATGTGTCTGAAAACTAAATTATTCCAACTTTATGGGCAATAATGGACACACAACAGTCCTTCACGCAAAGATACAATAACTAGCTAAAGCTTTATCAGGAAAGCAAAAGTTATGAAAATTAAAGAAGTCTAACTTTTCCCAAAAAAAAAAAAAAAAAAAAAAGCAGATGAGTTGTTGTATGATATTGTGATATTGTAGTTAATTTCTGTACCTTGATAAATCAAAATATGAATCCTGTAAGGATCACCGTCTAGGAAAAACCAAAAGGCCATGATGAGGGGAATGAAGATGACACTAGATTCATATATGTTGTCAGTAAAATTACTGTATTATTTTAAAATAAATCAGAAAATGATAAAGAATCAGGAAATGTTCTTTTTTTCATGTTGCTCATCATCAGCATAAAAGATTTAACACCAGGAAACACAAAGAGTTGCAAGGCTGCAAACAAATACAACAACACATTTACTTGATTAATTGTGTTAAAATATTATGATTGTATAAAATATTGTGTTTCCTGCTGATAAA
Organism: Maxillicosta whitleyi; assembly: GCA_029822895.1. NCBI lineage: Eukaryota > Metazoa > Chordata > Actinopteri > Perciformes > Neosebastidae > Maxillicosta > Maxillicosta whitleyi. The sequence continues at coordinate 13,959,422 of JAPSES010000069.1, read as the reverse complement.
TGAATGTGTTGATTTAAGTGCTGGTAGTTGTTGAGTAATCAAAACTTTGACATCAGTAATTTTTTGTGGATGGAAGTGTGTTTACAGATGTGACGTTTTTTCTCGGACATGACATAAAAATTAATTTTATTTTAAATTATACTTCCTATACTTCCTCCTTCTATACTTCATTTCAGTCAGCTGCAAATGTGTGTTTTTGGACTCTATTTAGGTAATATGTGTCCTGATTTTCTCGTGTAAAAAGGTAGAATGAACAAGTCATAAAAATCCAAACCTCCACTGGTTCAAAGTGTTTAATACCTGTTGATCCATTAATCCTATCAATACATGTAAATAACTGAAAATCAGCTTTAAATAATCATGAGATATGACGAATTTGAACGTTCATCGTCGAGAAACACCGTCATCTTCTACAACATTGATTCACCAGTAAAACCCTTGAAGTTGACTCAATGACTATGGATGGAAACACCAGTTTTTACATTCAATTATCAATATATTTTGCTTAAAAGTCACATTTTTCCTATTTTTTTTTTTTAATGTTTCTGATTTCTTTGAATTTAATCTGAGTTTTAATAACTATCTGCATGATCAGTAAATTACATATAGAAAAGTCTATTATTTACTCAAAAAAATGCAAAATAAAGGATAATATTATTCTCAGTGGTGATAAATCACTTAAACATGTTAAATAGAGAGAGAAATCTGTTTGGAAGTGCTACAAAAGCAGCAGTGAGTCTTATTGGGTTAAATATGTTTATTTATCTCCATACAAATATATCGACTTAAGAAAACCCACAAGTCCATCACAGACCACGAGGCCCAGACTCTGGCCTGGTCTGGATCAGTGCGCGGCTACAGTGATGGATGTGGAGGAAGATGAGCCGCATCTTCACAGCACCTCCAGAGGCCGGAGATGACGGTGACGGCCTCTTTCAATAAGCATCAATGCTCAGGAGGGATAGCTCCAGAATCAGGGAGGCCCGTGCGGTATTCAGGTCTTAAAAACACACACTTACACACACACACACCGCTGAGGCCCGGATTATTTTCCTTTTCGTTATGACATAATTTGGGCAATCCTATACTTCCCTGTCACTTCCACTTGATTTCAAAGCAGAAAGTAAACTTCTCGTGGTTCAAATATGAGCTCATTTCTCCACTTAGAGTAACTTTGGCCCCAAAACATCCTCTCTCTCCAGAAATCTGAGCTCCAGATCAATACCCAGTGTTGTTTCATTCCTTGCATGCTTAACACGCTTTTGCTATTCATGTGTTCCCCTCACTTCAATGCCATGTAAAATAAGTGTGGTACAAGTCATTTATAATGGAGTCGTCCTCGTGAAGTTACTTCCCTCCCCCTAAAAAAAAGACGCTCTTTCTCTCTCTCTCTCCCAGAAATCTGAACTCGCGATCAATAGCCACAACACACACACACAGTCTGCAGAAGACACATCTGTAACTGCATTACAGCTCCCACTGTTTACAGTGACACCGCTACAAATATGTATTGCGTTAGGAAATAATTTCATTTGCTCTGTATTGCTGTGAAGGTACAAAACACAAGTTAGGAGACGAGAGGAGGATTAAAAGGGTCTGCAGCATGCATTAGTGAGAGTTAAAAAAACGAAGCACAGGGCGGGTATTGTTGTGGTGAGAACACAAACCACCGAGGAGACAAAACCAATCTGACTAATCACACATGATCTCAAACAGAATTAATCAGCAGCTCTGGTTAACAATCTGTAATCATCCCCATTCTCGGCTTAATGCTGCTAATTTATGAAAAAGACAGAAATAGGAGAAATTCTGGCTCTGACTTAGATGTACGGGAAACAAAAACAACGACAGTGCAGGCGAGGAAGTGTCCCCAAAAGACCTCGAGCAGTTCACAGTGAGACGGCGGCGTTAAATCGGAGAGATATAGTTTCTAATGGTTCACATATTGCATGCTGGGTAGTTTGACTGTCAGTAGAAGTTGAATAACAATAGTTGTAAAGGTATTAGTGTGGGTAATAAGCACACTCTGGCTTCGTCTCTCATTTAAAGGCTGGATAAATCCAACGTCAACATGCAGGCCTCTGTAGCATCAGGCTGCAGCAGCGAGCATCAATAAAACACATGGAAGTGGAAAAACCATCAGCTCTGTTCATGCATGTGGGAGGTGCAACGCCACGCACACACACACACACATCGAGTCACAGTGTATAGGATCTGAAACACACACCGACGCCAACCGACGAGGGAAAAAAAGAGAGAGAAAAACAAAACGAAGATGAAGGAGACCCACAGTTCTTTGTGGTCCGGTACTCACCCAAAAGTACATCATCATGGTGGAAGCGGGACAGGTGTGGGCAGGCGGGCAGAGGTGGAGGAGAGCGGGGCCGAGCACTGGGACCAGTCCAGACCAGTGTGTGGATGGCGGCGGGTGTGAAAACACGAGTCCGAGCGTTTGGACAGAACAGCTTTCTTTACTGGTTCCACTGAGGCAGCCCTCCCTCTCAACTGTTCAATGGGGCTTGACTTAAGGTTTCCCTTTTCTTCTTCTTCTTCTACTTGTTCTTGTTCTTTTTCTCTCGGCGGCTTGTTCTGTTAATTTTTTAAAAGCCCCCCTTCTTCCTCTTCTTCTTCTACTTCTTCTTCTTCTTCTGAGCCACACAAGAAAGAGGGAGGGGGGAATCAGCAGACGGGAGTAAGGAGGTGTTGTAACCTCTTTTTTCTTTTGACACTCTTCCACTCCACTTGCCTCTCCACACCACTCACTTGGAGACTCTCCCTCTGCTCTCTCTGCTCTCTCTCTCCCTCCCCCCTGCGCCGTCTCTTATTGGTGAATGTGGAATCAGTCGGTAGGTAGGTTGGTAGGTAGGTACGGCGCCGAGGCTCAACTAGAGCAGCAGCAGCAGAAGCGGCAGCAGCAGCAGCAAGAGCAGCCTGCGCTTGACAGCTGCCTCCAGCGTTCCTCCACCGGAGCTATGTTGCTCTGCATAGAGGAGTGCACCGAACAAACCGGGATCCTGCAGACGGTACTGTAAAATTCAGCGTCCCGGGGAAGGAGGAGGAGGAGGAGGAGAGGGAGGAGGGGGGGTTNNNGGAGGAGGAGGAGAGGGAGGAGGGGGGGTTGGGGGGGCAGGAAGCAGGGAGAGCTTTGCAGGGAGGAGGAGGATGAAGAGGAAGAGGAGGGGGGGAGGCTTGTGTTGATGATGATGATGATGCTGGTGATAGTGGAAGGCTAACAGATCGCTCCTCTTTTCTGTCTGTGAGTGAGATGTTGCTGAAGTTGTGGCAGTCTTAGTTCAATGAGCTGAAGACGAAGAAAAAACAGCAGATCTCTGACAAAACCTTAAAGTACGCCACAGGCAATAGGGAGACACAGCCTATCTCTCACATTTCTGTACTTTTCACTCGCCGATGTTCGCTCACTGTCATGTTTTCTTTGCAGTGTGAGTAACTCATGACCAGGGGAGTGTCGGGGAAAAAAAAACACATTTCAGGTGGCGTTTTGTGGCAGATCAGAGGCCAGATGAAGTTGAAACACCTTTATGTGCCAAGCTATATTACATTACATGCTTTACTGTGTTTTCCATCTGTCGGCTGTAAAGGGGGAGGAGAAAACGGGAGGAAAAGGGGGGAGGGAGGAGGAGGAGGAGGCTTGGCTATCTTCGAGACAGCGCTGTAACAATGAGCCTGCCTCAGCAATTTTCAAAACATATCATCAATACACGACTGGGAGCTCGCGCTTTTAAATATTAACCCTGTGGCGACCGGGGCAGGCTGCGGAGAGCTCGAGTGGTTTTGCGGCGTCCTCCAGTGCTGGATCATCCAATAAAAGACGTCCTGGGGGAAGAGCTAATTTGCTGTAGGATCCTAAAGAACATTTGCCAGCTATAGAGAACATTGGCGTAATGAACAGAGCAGATATATTCAGGTTATGTTACCCATCAGTAATTGCCACATAAGGAGGCTGAGTTAAATTTGCAGCTGGCTTTGAGCGAATTGATACACAAGGGGCCTCATTCATATGGCGGAACTGTCATCTTAAATTTATCACCTATTTTATTTTTTTCCTCCTCCTCCTCCTCAAGTGAATGCTGAAATATGAAACGGCACACAATATGGCATTCAAAGAATTGCAATTAACGCTTTTCCGTGTTTTGCAATATCGCACGAGAACGGCTGATTTTGTGTTTTTGATAAAATCAGAACATGCCTAATAAAATCCACTAAAGAGGCTCTGGGAAGGACCAGAAGACCAATATCGGCTCATCTACGAGGGCGCCCACACTCATATGTGGTTAGTCAGTAGATATTTAATATAATTAGGGACCTGAGCTGCAAAAATCCAGGTCCAAGCAAGACTTCCAATCTCACATGCAACTGTAAACTAATCATCTGTTTTTGACAATAAGACACAAAACCAAAGGCTGCTTTAAGGATATTAGAGTTAGTGAAGTTAAAAGGAACATAGAAACGATGATAATATGTTTCTTCATGAATTGTTTAGTGTATATACGTACATTTACAATCAATGGGTGTGATGGAATTTAACAATCTTTGATAATTAGAAGGGGACTCATTAAAAATTTAACTGCAGATACCCAAGATCAATAAATCCGCATCCATTATCAAGCATTTAATCAACAACTGTGGAACTGAACATTAAACCATAAACATTCCTGTCCAATTTTACATTTTCAGGCTATTATTTCCCTTAAAACTCAGTAATTCCAGTTGAGAGGGCTAATATTAACCATCACCCACTATCAGAGTGGAAGTAAAATCAACTTTTGGGGAAACCAGTCAACATTAAAATAAATAAATAAATAAATAACTGGGCAAGATGATGAGAAAAAGATTTAAATGGTCTAATTTGTCCAAATATTATCGATCCATTATTTAGACTTCATGTTTAATATTTTCAGAAAAATCTTACATTTCTAAAAAATCTCCTGAAATGATAAGGACAGATTGACCAGATTCACAAGTTGAAGTCAACAACTGTGACCTGTGAGCAGATTTAATCACACATTAACTCTGTGAATTCAGGTACAAACTAGACCCTTATTAGCATACATATTAGCAGCATACTGGCGCTTTACTAGCACTGATTATTACAGATTACACATGCTTTATTCGACATATTCCACAACTAATTAACAGTTTTCCTTCAGTGAGCTCCTAATTGTTCCTTATTGACAAATGGAATGAAGTTGTACATAAATTGTGATGCTAATCTGCTCAGTTTGAGTCTTATGAGGTGAAAACGAGGGTCATTTTCCTTTAATAGCGCTGGATAAATGTGCGACAAAATAGAAAAACTGCACGTGTCAATAGTGACCACAAACCTTCAGTTAAATTAATTAAATCCTACTGTAAGTGATATATGATATTATTATAATTAATTAGCTTAGTTTGTTTATTTCATTCATACAATAAAAGAAACAAAACAAAGCTGCTTTTACATAGGAGAACAATCCTATATTTTCAAACCTTCCGTAGCAAAATACTTGTGTGTTTACGGTTGTAATTTCAAACAATTGCGAAATCATTCTCTTACTATAATCTCTCCCATCACTTACTGCTGCAATAAAAAAAAAGAAAAGAAAAAAAAAAGAAAAAAAATCAACTGGCGAATTAGTCATGCAGAATTTGACATTAATAGGTGGATCACAATGGGTAATAAAGAGTCCAAATTTTGACACATTAACGATGAAAATGTCCATTTCAGTGTGAAGTGTTACATTTCAGATGGTGATAAACTAACCTGCCGGTGACTTTTAAACATAAAAACTCATCTGTGTGGTTTTATTTTCACTAGTAAACGCAGTCAGTCTAGTCATAGTTGGCCTGAGTTCACTGAAAGCTGCACAAAAATAAAAACTGCGAGGAAATCTGTCAAAATAAAATCCAGTACACTTTCCAATCCTGAGCCGAAAGCTGTCAACAAAACTGCCTTTTGTTTTCATTCAGAAGTTAATTACCCCCATTCTTCCAGTGTAAAAATTACATAATAATAACATCTTGCACTTAAAAAAAGAAGCTTAGTGCCAGTTACTTTAGCTAAATATAGATCCACACACTCCTGTCACATCCCAGTCCAGCCTTTTCATTTCTGTGCACACACACAATCTGTTGTTGTTGGCGTCGCCCTCACATACAAGTCCTCCATATCTTTCTACATATCCACCAGAAGTCAATGGATTTACATTAGCAATCACAGAGTGGGTAACCGCCTCACTCCTCCATCAATCTCTGATGGGAAATAAAAATGAAATGCACTTCTCAGGCAACTCGGATTAAGGATCACGCTTTTATCAAATACTGAAGTCTATTTCAAGTCCTGCTCATAAATAACTGAGGGGGAGAAAGCGAGGGAGGGCAAAGAAAAAGGGTGGAGACAAAAAAAAAAAGAAAAAAGAATGAGAGGGAAGGGGGCGGCGTGGTGGAAGACGTAGAGCGTCATGGTTAAAGCTGAGGGCACTTAGGGCTGCAGGGATTAGAAAAAAGGTAAGAATGTGAGGGCATTTTAGCATCATATAATCCCCCACCTCCTTTCTAGGAATCTTCAGTTACAGATGAGGAATGAAAATAAGGGGAAGATTGTGAAGCTCAGGGTGCAGACCTGGCCTGCTTCCTGTCTCCCTCCATCCCTCCATCCTTTTCTTCCAGAGGATGCGAGTGGCTTTTTCCCACCCATTTAGATTTCCCACCATAGTCTAGACACTCCCCAGAGATGCCATCCATTATAAAGATAGAGCTTTCAAAAGAGAGGAGGAAGTGAAGGCCTCACACACAGCGAGTTCTGCCCAAAATGTACGTCTGTGTTTGACTGACTCCAGATCTGTCAACTTCACCTTTTACAGTAGAACTTCGCACTACAAGTATGAGTACGAGGAAGTCACTTTACAATCTGAGGCTTGTGAGTATTTTTATTTTGAAATACGAGTGGAAATCCCCGGTACAAGCGAGTTTTGGACTAGTCAGCACAGAGGGGTTGATGACATAAATTTCTGCTGCTTCAGGAGCACCAGCATTCACTCATCACGATGAGTGAATTAAAACAAGTGTTGGCAAAGTGGCAAGAAGGGTCTGATTTTGTTGAAAAAAAAAAAAAAATCTGGTGGTGCAGCTGCTTTATCTAATGACAACAGTCTGGCACATTTTTGGAACATTTGAAAAAGCATAACAAAGCAGATTCATCTTGATAGGATACAAAAAAAACATGTTTTTTGGGTGGTTCTGGGGAGCTGAAACAGATTAATTATATTTCAGTTAAATTCAATAAGGACAATTGATTTATAAAATGAATAAAACGTATTACATTCTTCACAAGAACAGATAGAATATTTGTTTGTCTTGTTGAGGTGGAAAAAACTGGCTGAGATATTTCATACTGTAAGAGAAACTCAAGAGTCGATCTCGTGGGAGGTCCCCCACTTTTCCACAGTACGCCACACTTGTAGCCACGCCCACTTCAAATACCTGACTAATCTGATGAATCTGTGAATACTCCCAAACTTGGAGCAAGAAGAAAATGGCATAATTTTGTGCTGGCAATTTCTTCAGACAACTTTCCCAAAACCACTGGTTGGATTCATTTCAGTTTTTATAGCTTCATTGGGTCAGTGACTATAAAGTTTGTTCACAATTTAGAGAAATTTTGCTATTTAAATTTTTGACAAATTTTTGAAATGGAAAAAAAAAACTTGCCATTTCTTAAAGTGGGCCATATGTTGATGGTTTATAACATGTAAATGGTTAGTTATATCTATATAGTTATTATTGAGCACTGGTAGGAAGTCATATATGGACTTATGGACATATTTATTTTTATTTTAGTTACCACCCAATATAGCAGCAGAACCGGACAACCTCACAAATTCAAGTTGTTACTGATTCTTAATAGAACAAGCTGGTGAGATATAGGGACACTGGTCTTATTTTTGGGACTAAAATGGATTAATTACATTTGAATTAATTTCAAAACAAAAAAAAAAAAAAAATAAAACAAGTAAATCGCAAAACGAGTTCGGTCATGGAACGAAAGTCGTACTGCAAGGTTCTACTGTTTGATGATCTCGCGTCTGTTCCGTAGACGAAGCCTCCATCTAATTCAACTCACACTGTCATTAGAAAGACTCTGGAGGAGACGACGGCCTGCTTCCTCAGAGTTCTCCGACTCCCTGTGGAGTTCTGGGCTATAGTTACATCTATCTGAGCCCGTCGTCCTCATTCATCAAACCCTCAGGCCTTCCTTCGCTGCCTGGTCTCAGCTGCTGTGAGCCCCAAAGACGAAGAGGGAAGGGATCCAGCTCCGCCCCGAGTCTCCCAGGTTAGTTTTCTTCTAATCACACACTTCACTTTATGGAGTCCTGCAGACCACGGCTCCTCATTTTATGTGTTCTCATCAGCTCCACAGGTAGCTATTGACATTTCTATACAATCTACTCTCATCATTAAAGTAAGGCTGATACTTTATGACATGGCTGCTCTAAAGGTAAACTACATGGAGTCTTTTCCGTCCCTGAGGATACACAGTCCTGCATGACTATAGGTCCAAACCCATCTGCAGTTATGTACAGCTGGAGTTAAGATGGAAATCTGCAGGATTCAGCACAGCCCTGATGTCTTTTTCTTTATTATGTGGTAGAAAACACCCATTTAACGTCGTACAGTTTCCAAAAAAAAGCAGGTATTTAAATGATGTTAAATTATCTGGAGTAGGTTTCTTACAACATTATTTCTGTCTATCCTGCAGAATCAGTACCACTAAGCAGCATATTCTTAAATGTAACCAATTAGACCTAATAGAGAAATGCACCAACATTGAAGCTGCTTTAAGTTGTACTTTCCTGCAGAGAAATCACCGACTCAATATTCTTTAAATGCGAGTGCTTTCACTCTTAAAATAAGAAAAACAAGCCTGTTCTTTCACAGTTTCAGCTGGTTAGGGGTTAAATCTAACTCAGTATTGCCATGAGTATTTTCTTTTTTATTGCAACGAAAAGCCCATTGTACTGAATTTAATCTCTCCATTAATCATCAAGGACATGCAGACTTTATTTAACATGCATTAACCAGTGGCGAATTCACCGTATTCTTCCTCATATTCGTGTTGCCAAGCAGTGCCTCCTTAGCTCTTCTGGTGGAAATTGAATTTTCGACATTTTCCAAAATTCCTTTTGTTTTTTTTTTTATGCTAATTTCTGTCGCACATGTTAAAGAAGGAGAATGTGTGTTAAAAGGCTTTTGATAAGGCTTTTTGAGGCTGCAGATTCTATGTGCACACATTTTTCTATTTTTTTCCCCCTCATATGTGACTCAGATCTGGACACAAATAACAAATAAACTAATCATTTCTGTTGTGATTTGTTGACAGACAGGTCTGATGTTTGTACACAGTCACTGTTCTTTATCGGTGGTTAAAGCTGTTGTATCATCCTGAAATGTTTTGTTGAAATCCACTGAACTGAATCCATGTGATAATCGAAGCAATGAACAACAAAGAATATTTAATGATTACGGAAAATATTATCAGTGAATTAATATGATTAGAGGGAACTGAGCTGATTTATTGTCATACATGAAGTGAATTTATCTTAGACTAATGACTTGGCCAGACTTCAGTAACTGTAATGACTTCTTTACAGATGGTGTAGTGTAATAATAATAAGATAAAAGGTAAAATAAATACCTAAAATTAAAATAGATTAAGTTGTTCCTGATTACACCTCTTACATAAAGAGTAACAACAAACAACTTAATTCATATATGGACATAAAACAAAGGTGTGCAGCATGTCATCTTCATTATTAATGAATGGTTTAGCCTCAGTTGCATTAACAGAGTTTACAAAACTGCGTTCTAATAATAAGTAGAAGTGGATGAGTTTGATAAATCTGCTTTTTCAGTATGACCTATAATGGAATTCTGTAATTCAGCAGTTTGGCTCAGTTTAAGATTAAAATGAAATCATGACAAAATCCATGCAATCATATAGCCATCACATATAAATGAATATGCTCAGTTGAAACCTAGTTTTTAATATGTTGTCAGGCATTTGAGAGTAATGTTTGTATATTGTCTTGTACTTTTTTTACCCTCTTGGGATGTTCTCTATCTCCTGACCAGGGATGACAGATGTAAATGTAGTCATAGCTAACTCTGATACAGCCCACTGTCCCTACCCAATCAATAAATAAAGTAATTAATCAGTAATGTGGATATTAACTACACTATGACTTACATATGAACTGAATTATAAGGTTTATAGACTCAACATAGACTGCATTAATTAAGTTTATCTGTAGATGGTTTGATTCCACCACCTTAAAAATGTCACATGGGACGGAATATATGATTACTTAATATAAAATCCTTTTTTTTTTTTTTTTTTTTTACTATCATTAAATGAATATTGCAAACTAGTCTAAGTTACTCGAGCTTTAAGAATGTAAAGTCCTTTTGTGCTTTTTGAGCATAAGAGCTCCTTAAAATAATGTATGGTTTGGAGTACACCCATTGTGATTTGACTGTGACTGGATTCAGAGAATGAAGCAAACTTCCAGCACTCAGCACTTATTTTATGGTACCATTTCCCACTTGCTTTATCAGTTACAGACCAGTTTTCTGCACCACAGCACATCAGACTGTCTACACAGCTTTTGTATATGACCAAACTAACTGCCAGAGACAGAAACTGAAGCGCTGTCACTCTTATCAGTTTGTTGCTGCTGAGATGCTCGAGTACAGCTCCGAACCTCCTCGTCAACCCGACTCCTGTACCTGCCGCCGCCGCTGCAGCTGCTGACACCTCCGTGTGCAAACTGCTCATGTTATGCAAAACAATAACACGCCACCTTTGGGCTTCGACGCCCGCCAGATTCCTTCATTTACCACATTAAGACAGTGTGCTGAGTGCTTGTTAGCCCATGGACACTCCTCCTGCTGTCGGTGGAGTTTGGCAGAACTCCTGCAGCTCAGCTCATAGTTTGATTAGTTTGTGCATGTTTAGACCCAATAACGCTGTCTCAGTTTCCACAAATATTAGAACACATAACAAGTACAGGCTTAGAGGTGATTTATTGGAAAACTGAGTAAACGCTATGAGCTACTTGCATCGTTTTGTACCTGCTAAATGAAAATGAGAAACAAGTATACCATGTGATTCACCACTCCCTCCCAACAAAAGAAAAACTGTCGAGAAATGTGTATAAGCCTTGTTCTAGTGGGAATTAGTAGAAATTGACACACAGATGCTTGGTACCAACAAGTGCATAAAAGTTGCTGTTCAAATAATGCTCATTCCTCACATATTATCCATATTATCCTGCTTTCATGTCAAATTGTTGAGTGATATTGAATAAATGTTTAATCATGCCAAAAGTGAAATCATCTGTCAGAAAAATGGATGCTTGTAGACATTGATCATGTGGGTCTGGGGTTGATTGTTGAAAAAAATCTGCCACTTCAGTGCAAATACTCTGATAAACATCCAATGATCACAAATTCTAAATTCACTTTCAGATGTGCAATATTATCAGATGCTAACAAAGGTACCACTGCTGTGATGCTTATGTAGATGTGTACAGCCTCTTTTGGAGTTTGGTGATGCATCTATAGCATCAGTGGTTGTGTGACACTGCTGCCAGCTGTGAGTAAACAGAATGTGAGATATATTCAGTGACACATAAACAACATTATTTCAAAATTCAGAAAAAATGAATTAAACACAGGTCAGATGGTAATTAGATGCTAATAGCTGTAACCTTTTTTGATTGAGAGTTCAGTAGATTTTATTCTATGTGGAAAATGTCTTAGAAGCAAATTAGCAGGTTACAATAAAGTTAATTAGTGATTGTGCCGAGCTGTGTGTACACACTTTGAGGGTTTTTCTCTCAACAGTTTTCAATACGGGCCAATCAGTAAATGTGAATAAAAGCCTGAAACAGTAGAGATTGAACAACATTCAGGTGCAAAACCTAAATCAATTCTTTGTTGATTTGGCCCTATGATTTTACATCTAGTCTTTGGAATGTAGTTCATTGTACAACAAGGACAAAAGATCTGATTAGACGAGCCCTTATATTACAGTATTAATCAGATTAAGAGTCCAGTCACAAGAGAAATGCCTCATGTAACCACCTCACTGTGAAGAGATGGTCCAAATCTGCCTCAAGTCAAAAACATCTAACACTGTGAGTGTTTTCAAGTAAAAAAAAAAAAAAAAAACAGCAAATCTCAGTCTGAAGAGTCACTTTGTGCATCTCAAAACAGGTCTATTCTGATTAAATGCTTCGATGCATGTAAATGCACATCTTATTGGATCACTTTATTCTGCGTCGATGTAAACAGTTAAGTTAGAATCCTTAATCAGAATGATTTCAGTCAGGTTGAAGAAATATTGTCCATGGACCTGCAGCTATTGAAGCAGAAACGGCTTTGCCTTCCAGTCAATACCAGTATAAGCCTTCAGCCTGCTCTGCACCATACTGGTCCAAAAGGAGTTTCCAAGACCGCAAACCAAAACCGTCAAAAGTAAGTTTGAAGGCTAGACCAGGTACTCCCAAATATTTACTTCGACAACCTGCATAAACATCCCATTTATGCTTTATTTAAGACAGAGGGTTTCAAGGATGAGGACCTGTTGGTTTGGAAAATGAACATCTAGATACCAACCATAAACAGGTGTGAGTTTAACAAACCACAACTTAACATTAAAATAAATGTACAAACTGCAGCACAGTGCCATCAACGTGCCCTGACAGACATTGTATATATGAATAAGGGGGGAAAAAAAGAGAAAAAGAAAGGTATTTAATCTCTTTCACCTTCTCAGATCGCCTGCATGTTTAGCCTTGAAAACGGTAATGTTTTGCTTCCTCGCCCTGGAAGACATCATTAAACATCATTTGTAAGCATACATTACACTATACGCTGCAAATCGCCCATCTGGTGATTTTGGAGCTCACTGTCTGAGAAACAATAAATCTATTGTACGGCTCCACGTAAAGATCCACACTAAAGCAACGCCTGTGTGCAGACATACGCAGAGTATATTAAACATAGCCGTGTGCACAGACTGTATGTAGTGTTAATAATGCAGTGTTTACATCTTGGCATTGAGCAGGCAGTACTGGCCCAGGGCTGCAAACTGGCAGGGCTGTGCAGTAATTAGGGGCTGTGTGTTGGGGATGTGAAGGCTTGCTGCGTGTCATGCTGATACCACTGCCGGGCAGAGCCGCTGTGTTGGCAGCAGGCTCGCCGACTGCTACATGAGGCCACACCTTTGTGTCACAGCGGGGAGTCGCACCTTTCACTTCGACAGACTCCCACCGCCGTGGAGCCGGGCTGTTACCCAGAGCTCTGAGAGGCGGCCGCGAGCTTGGTAATGGCGTGACGGCTGTCGTTAGCTGTTCCCATTTCACGAGCGGCACACGGTAGGCAGTTTGTGTTCATGCACACACTCACATTACTGTAAGTCATTATATGCATCAGCTACTGGCAGTTTGTGTTTACCCTGAAACCATCTGCAGACCACAATCACCTTGAATACTCTGACACTGGAGAAAATGTCTCAACACACAGCCTGATATTACAGTCAGAGGTCAACCCATAGAGGATTACAGGTCTGATGTGATGACAGTAGACCGGAGGAGGAAAAAGCCAATAACCACAATGGGGCTGAAAACACATTCCGCATGTGTGTAATTAACTGTCTTTACTTAGAAATAAGATCAATCAGAATCACAAAACACCAAACATGAATTCACTGAAGAACTGAACAGCAAACCAACTGTGAAAAATAGGACTGGTGTCCCTGTATCTCACCATCATGTTCTATCAAGAATCAATAACACGTTGAATTTGTGAGGTTGTCAGGTTCTGGGGTCTTGAAACAGGAGATCAATCTCCCAATAGAAGTGGGTGGTACTTTCACTGGAGGAAAACTCAACTAATTAAATAAAAGTCCATATATGACTTCCTATTAGTGCTCAATAAGAACTATATTGATATCTCTAACCATTTCCATGTTATACGCCATTAAAATATGAACCATTATAAGTAAAGGCACATTTTTAATATTGGAAAAATTCATCAAAAATTCATTTATGAAAGCTGTAAACAAACTTTGCAGACATTGTCCCAATGAAGCTACATATAAAATATGAAATGAATCCAATCAGTTTGAAGAAACTGCAAACGAAGACGACACTGACGAAGATGACGCCAAAGACGAAGATGGTGCCAGACATGCCGTCATTCAAAATAGCTCATGTCCTGTCACCTGGTGAGCTAAAAAAAAACAACTAATAACCACAATGGCAGTGAATACACATTCTACTTGTCTGTTTTCATTTCAAAATAAGATCAAACAGAATCATAAAACATGAATTCACTCAAAAAAAAAACATGGAACTGAACAACAAACCAACTATTAAAAAAAATCACAGTGAGACTGATTTTTTTTTTTTTTTCCTCATTTGAGCTTCAGTTTTCCCTCAGTAATTGTAGATGCCCAATATGAGCTACTGGTCACAAACATCTGCAGTTCATGCTTCCATAATTCACCATTGAACTCCTGGTGTTTTCTATATTTTAAATCAATTTAAATGACTAATTTCACCCACCATATGAATATTATGCAGAGAATGAGTGATTTCTTCAGCTTTTACACCATGAATAAAGGCATGAAACAATCACACTACAAAATGGACATCAAATCACATCAGCACTTGTTGAAATGTTGATTTTTATCTTCAACATAACACTGATAAAGACTCTGAATTCAAGGACAGCATCTGTTGTAGTGTCACCAAACAATGAGACAGGATAACAAGGAACTTAGGTGAGAATGATATCAGGTGAGTACAGTACGTTTTGTCTGAATTCTGCTCATAGAAGGAACAGAAAAGCCTGCAGAATATATTAAATCCATCATTTTCCATAAAGAATGAGCTTTTATTGAACATGTGGTGTAACTGTCGTAAACTGCTGCTGGTGTTTTGATGTAAAATTTTTGCAGGTGAATACAAACTCTTCTGTTTGTTTGTCATTTCTCTCATTGCATAAAGGCCTTAATGTAAGTTATTGTGACAAGGAACTGTGCTTGAAAGAACTGAGCAGGCTGTGACTAACAATTATTTCCATTTTTAGAATAATCTGCCACTTAAAAAATTGCAAAAAAGGAACGCCTGAGTCCAACGTTATGTATTCAGTTTGCTCTTTTTCATTCAGCAAAATAATTCCAAAAACATTCAGGTTATAATGAGATAGGACAAAGAAAAACAAAGTAAATGAGTTGAAGTCAAAGCAGCAGATGACAACACATCTGGACTTTTAGCCAGTCGTAATACAGCCAACAGTTTTGTTTACTAACCCCATCTCTGCTGGAAGAAACAAAACACTGACAAACAAACTTGACACTTCAATTTCACAGCAAGTGTGTCTGTGAGCTGAGATAACCCTGATACCATCTCATTAAAGGGTCATTAAAGTCCCTCGATATGCAAACACTAGTGAGCTGATGTTAACCTTCCGGCATCTGGGTGGGCATATAATGCACACTGTACTTCATGTTATAAAAGCTATTATTATTTTTCACATATTATATTAGGTCAGAATTGTAAAAAGTTGTTCATATTAGCATGATTTTTCAAATTTGACCCCATCCACTAAAATCAGCACATTGGGAATAATGGAAAATAACTATTGTAACAAGCCTGGTCAGCTGTCTGGTTTTCTCAGTGTATTCAGTACTGAGAAAACAGCCTGGAATTGGGCCAGTCACCCTGAATTATGCACTATATATTCTATACATGCATACATACATATATAGCACAACTCTTGTGGGGGTGGGGGGTTCACAATGTGTCATATGCAGTGACGTCTTTTTGTCACAAGTCAAAGTCAGTCACCCTGTATTCTTAAGTTTGTTTGACAAAAGCATCACCTCTGTTTTATCTGTCATTAGTTCACTCAGTGCCTGTTAGTGCGTCTTCATATTTGGATTCATGATGGATTTGTCATTGAAAAAGACAGATGACAGATCACGCCATACACTTGCACCTTTTAGAGAAGCGAGTAAAAAATGTGTATGAATACATTTTAGCATTTAACATTTGATGTAGCACAAAAAAACTATAATTTATGTCCTGCAAACATCAACATACATGATTTGTTTACATTACAAACATGACATTCAAAGGCTTAAAAAAACCATGACATTGTTGAGTATTAGGTGCTTTTGTTTATAGCTCAAGTTGATGAAATAATAATAATAATAATAATATAAAAAAAAACATATAAAAACTACATGAAAAACATTGTGATGGTACTACCCCACTGCACAGATTCTGCACTTTTGGTGGTTAGAAGGACCTGTCTGGGCAGGATACCAGAGAGTTAATGCATAAAAAGAGCAGATTGACCCCCTTTATGCGCTCACACAATAACGCTGCAGATAAAATAAATCTAGCACAAACGTCTGCATATTTAATCTCTGTTACTTAAAAAATGACAATTTCTTGTTCATCGAAGGCAGAATCTGTGCCAGCTGTGGTGTTTGATGACTGTATCATTTGTTTTGTCGCTCAAACACTTCCTTACATTGTTTACTGGCTGCAGTGTGTGTCTGTGTGCACATTCCACTCTTAAATCGGTGCATATTTTATATATTCTTCGCAGTATAAGCTGCAGGGCTTTACATTACAGGGAGCTTCAGAAGCCTCGCCTCGTGCAACATAAGCAACTGGAATCCTAACAGCCTCTTGCATCTCCGTTTGACATTAATTGATAATCAAACAAGCCTTCACATTAGACATTTATGAGATCAGCTGAATTATCTATTTAATGTAACCCAATTATATGCAACCCTTGCGCACCAATCAACGGTAATTCTCGACTCATAAATGACAGCTACGATGACAGATTTAATCAATAATAAACATTGATGAAAACTTGCGACCCGCTTAGAAGGAGGGTAATTAACATGAGGGGAAAGTGCACAGCTGAATTTGTTTTATTTTTAAGAAAAAAAAATAAAAACAATAATCTCACAGCATCACTGAGAGTGAGTGTAAAACAAACATTCAATTTCCTTTGGCAATTAGATGTAAGTATTTATCATTAATTCTTAACACAGGGACCAGCCCTTAATTAATACCTGAAATTTTTTAAGCCTTTGCTATATATCTAAACTTGATAAATTATTTAGTTAGCCTTTTTCTGCTAACTACATGCTCAAATGGAGACCAAGTGAATCCATAAGAGGCTTCACCTGTGTTTTTAAGGCCAGAGAAGACAGTCAGAGGCTTTGTTATGCCTCACATGGGACTTTTCTACCTGAAGCTGGAGCCTTCAGAGAGCACAGAAACCCTTTTAAAGACTCTGATGTGGAATAGGATTCAAACATGAGGAGGGCTTCCCCCGTCTTACATCGGCAGCAGACGACTGTCACATCCCGTACACTGAGTATAACTTCAACTAACACATGTCAACAGAGCAAACATCAAAAGCAGCCCATTAGAGACTTTGGGGAATTGTGCACCTGAAGTCTGTTTGGGTTCAGCCGAGCCGCTTAAAGCTCTTCGACAAAATGGAGGTAAGTGTGCACAGAGGGGCTTCTGCTCTTACCAGTCTTGTAAAGAGGGGCACTCCCAAATGCCAGAGGTGATCGTTCAGCAGTCCGCTGTACACCACGTTCCCGAAGACAGCAATGCTTCCTGACTTACACAACGTGTTTCCTGCAGGGACACAAAGAAACACAGGCCGGCGTCATTGAAATGGACAGGAAGCAGCAAAGGGCAACTGCATACACTCCAGCAGTGAGACACTTAGCTCTGAGCAAAAAAAAAAAGACAAATTCAATCAAAGGAAATCATTGCACAGGAAGAGAAATAATAGAGGATGTGGCATCAATTCTTATAAATATTGATTGCAGAGGTTTATTGACCTTACATGTAATGACAAATACAGATAGGTAGCTAGTCAAGAATCAATAAAGTTGCACAACTGAGTCCATAGTCACATAGTGGAGTAGACTGGAAAAACCAGAGGAACAACACCAAGAACACACAAAAGGAAAAATACACCAAACAAATCTAATCAAAATCAAACATATGAAGATTCATATCAGGCTAAAATGTGCAGGTAAGAAAAGGTAAAATGTATGGAATCATAAATGACTGTTTTTATATTCTGCACGAAATTTCAACTAAACATGTCACCACACATATAAAAATATCAAACCAAACACGCAAAACTTCTCAGCAGTGCAACTCTTTGAAAAATATCTGAGAACTGACATAAATACTGATGTAAATACTAATAAATAACACACCAGATGTAAACAAGCCACACTTTCAAGTTTCCATTAGATCTACAATGCCCATTTTCTGGTCTGGATTGGACCGTGTCCATGTAACAGCAGTAGCCTCTCCCAATAACACCCATCGAAATTATTACTTATTCATTAGTTTCACTGAGAATATTCTACATCATGTGACATGTGCTATATATGTGGTTTTGTTCATGTCACTCAGCCCTAGTTTTCAAGCTTTAACGTGTTCATAATCTGAATATTTGTGCAGGGCAGTAAACGTGACATTCTGCAGGAGCTACATCACCCTGAATCCTTCCTTCCTTATTAGTGTTTTTCTTTTTTTTTCTTTTTTACCATTTTAACATGACTTTTCTTCCTGTTATGTACTGTAAAATCTCCAACTAAACACCACCGCTGCCCGCCTCCTCCCTTAGCTCTGTGCTCTAGTTGCTTCAAGCTGCTGACATTTAACCCCCAAAGGTCCAAGTGCTTCCAAAAGAGCTCCAACAGTTGAAATATTAAATAAACAATGATTAGAAGTGATTATTTTGTATCTCAGTGCCAATTTAAGTGCAGTGAGCTGCATAGTGTGGGGTTATGTTGCAGGTCAGTTACATTTTTACTGATGTCACATGCATTTGTTAAATAGTCTACTCCGTGCACCACTGTGGTGTCATACAGCATACAGCAGTCATACTGATTTGAGATCAGCTACTTGACTGCAGCTTTATTTGTGTATTCGACTATCTGCACAGGCAAATGTTATTCTTTTTACTCCACTACATTCATTTAACCTTCTGGAGGATATTATGCGCACTTTGCACTTCATGTTATAAAAGGTCATATTGTTTTTCACAATTTCTATTAGGTCAGAATGTAAAAGTTGTTCATTTTTGCAGGATTTATAAAATTCTGACCCAGTCACTAAAATCTGCTCATTGTAAACAATAGAAAATTACAACAATAGCATCCTTCACTGCAGTGAGTACAAAAATGCACAGACACATATTAGCATGTAACATTTGACCTAGCACAAAAACTAATAATACATACTAACCACTGTTGTCGTTAATCTTTAACACATGGCAGAAAATTAAAAGAAAAAAAGGAAGCAATAAAATTTTCATGTAGTATATTTAAGTTTTTTGTGTTATTTTTTGCATCAAAACATATGATTTGTTTACATTACAAATATTAAAAATATGACAGTCATTGAGTTTTCGGTGCTTTTTTTTTTTTTTTTATGCTGACATTTAACCCCCGAAGATCCAAGTGCTTCCAAAAAAAGCTCCAACCATTGAAATATTAAATAAACAATGATTAGAAGCGATTAATTTTGCACCGGCATGCCAATTTAAGCACAGTGATCCACGTAGAGTAGGGTTATGTTGCAGGTCAGAGTTTGATTTTTACTGATGTCATGTGAGGGTTCGTTTTGGGTGCTCTAATAAGGCTGCATTTGTTAAATAAAATCTACACCATGCGGCAATGCAGTCTCGTATAGCGTATAGTGGTCGTCCTATATAAGTCCTGTCCACTGCCACCCTCGCAAAGACACTCATAATTAGCTCAGTGCCAATGAGGGGCCTCGGAAAAAAACAAAAAAACACACATGCATGCACACACACATTAACACGCGTCCCCAGGAGTGTGATGTACTGCACACTGACGTCCCCATGTATGTGATGAATGCAGCTTATGGAGCAGGCAGCACAGAAAACACAGGTCCCCATTGTAATTTCTGCACAAAGGAGCGCTGCAAAGGCACACCAGGGGTGGAGTGAAGCAGTGCTGACAAGCAGCACATGCATTATTTAAAAACAAAAGTAAAAAATGCCCATTAAAGTGTCAGTGGTGCTTTCGGCAGTGCTGGCTTGGGCGCGGTGTGCGTATTACTGTTATTAATGGGCCAGGCGTGGGGGGCATTGCTTCGGTGTGATTGCTCTGCTGCTGTTGCTATCCGCGGTTCAATCCCCCCCCTTTTCCATTTCTTCTTCTTCTTCTTCTTCTGTGTGTGTGTGAGGAAGAGGAACAGATGAAGAGCATGATACAGACAGAGATGGAGAGACACAGCGAGACCCCGAGTGCACAGTCAATGAGCTCCTACAGCTAATATCATTTCACATTATTGAATGCATATTAAGGCAGAGAGACCTTGTCAGACGAATAGGAGCACCAGTGCTTATATCAAATTCTGATCCGCCGTCATGGCCATGTCTAAAAAATGCCGGGAATGTAGTCAGCATATTGAAAATAAGTGCATACCATTTTTCTTTGCAGTTTAAGATCAAGGGCTATACATTACCGCTACTGACACAGCAGAATGAGGTCACTGTGCATGTTGTAATTACAGCTGGCTAAACACTCTGCTCTCTGCTGCAATACTGCAAACACCAACAGGATGCAGGCTAATAAAGAGAAAAGAGGGCATAAAGCAACTGCTAACAGTGCTGCAAAGTATTTAACACATCACTAGGAATAAATAAATTGAACAAAATGATCATTGAGGTTTGTTATGATCAGTTCCTGCGCAGTGCAACACCCTGAAATCAAATGTTTTTATTGGCAGAGAACACATAAAGGCACATCCCTGACCGATTCTTCTCCACCCAGTTTGTTATGGGATTATAAATGGTGTTTACATGCACATAATTAAGTGTTTTCATATTTGCATGTAGAAAATGTCACACAGAAGAGACAGCTTAATTTTCCCCCTCACAAACTCTGCAGAGCTGTACAGCCGCCGCTTTTCATTTTTTATTTTTCCGTTCATAAAAAATGGATTTAACTCTGGGTGTTTGCGCCACTGTAGGTTTCTCCTTTTTAATAAAACCCAAACTGGTGACATGCCGCTTATTGGTTCATGATAAACTGTTGATGATTCTTTTTTTATTTTTTGGAGGGGGGGAAGGGGATTGTTAATCCTGTTTTTTTTTTTTTTTTTTTTTTTCTTGGGCTCTTCTCAGCAGTTGGGTGTTCTCTCATCTGCAGACTCGACAGCATTGAGCCCAACCTCTGATTAATTATTAATTGTGTGATTAAAGTGTGCATCGGCTTGTGTGTGTGTGGCTTGCAGGAGAGGATAGAGGAATGCAAGCTGCAGTACACTGTGTCTGCATTATCAACAACTACACAACATCTACACTTTTCCACTCTTTCACTGAGATGTTTTGTCAAAAGTTGCAGTTCAGAGCAGGACATTTAACTGTAGGCATCAGATTATTTAATTCCCTAATCACTGGGCATGTACTGTACCTGCAGAGCAGAAGATGGGAAGGTGAGGCTATTGTTTTATTAAGTGAGCGATGCCTGGTTGAGTCGGGCTCAATTTTCTTTTGGCTGTAAGTCAGAGAAGCTCTTTTTTATTTTTTATTTTCCCACTCAGTGCAGACAGTCATGGAGAGTTTGGCCAACATAGATTTCAAGGCTAATGTTGCTACCAATGTTTCAGGACTGGATCTGCTCATAAATTATTCCAAATGCCAAGATTCAACCTTTCCAAAGTAGAAGAAAATATAGGCGCTCTTTTGTGGAATGTGCAAAATGTGAGTTCAAATACTCAGCACAGGCAGCGTAGTATCAATTACTTCAGTGTCACATATGCAATCAGGCAAAAAACACATCCTGTCCATTAACAGAAGCAGAATTTAACTAACGCTGTTCCTCAAGTACTGCACTTCAGTACTGATTTGAGATCAGCTACTTGACTGCAGCTTTATTTCTCTACTCCACTGCAACTCAGTGGTAAATACTGTTGTTTTTGAGCCAATACATTTATTTAAATTACTCTGTATATTCATATTATTTCTATAAATTAAACATCAGCTAATAAATCATGATGTATAATTATAGATAAACCTACTAAACATTATATACAGTGAATGAAATGAGCCTCGGCTATAGCTGCATCATTGAATCATTGCAGATCAACATATTAATACATCAATAATTAAAATCCAATCAGTTTGATCACTGTGAAACGAGAAATTCTGCACTTCAACCTGACTTGTATTTTTACTCTTCTTGATGGTTTTACATTTTTTTGATCCAGTAATACATGCAAGGACTAGTATTACTGGTGTAGTGCAGAATTAAACTATATGGTGACACATAAGACTCATCAGACCAAATTCCTACAGTACAAGTACAATATGATAAATAATAAAAATGTTCATGTCAGATGCTAATAATTATCATAATAAATCAAGTTTAAGGATTTTTTTTTTTTTCAGTGAGTGAGTGAGAGTTAAAGAAACCAGAGAATTAATTGTGGATTAAAATGATAAAATCTAGAGGTGAAACATTACAAATAATTGCAACGATGAAAAAAGGTTCAGTAAAATGAGGTAAAAAGCAAATCTGAGGTGTTTTATAAGTGTAAATGACAATGAAAACAAAACAAAAAAAACTATAGATGAAAAAAAGTTCATTGTAATGATAGTTGTTGCGATATATAAAATTATATCCTGACATTTGTAGACCCTGGCACAGCTATCATAGGAATACCTCAATCCAAAGTGGCAATACTTTAATCCATATAGTGTGTTTAAATATAAAGAATAATATCAAATAGTGTCCAATAGATGCTTCAGCTGTTTTGTAGAAACCAGAAAAGAAAAAATGTATGAATCCTGTTGTGTCACCATACATACATGATACTGACACATTGTGAGAGACTTAAAAATAAGTTGTTGAATGGATGAAGTTCATCTCAACCTACAGTGAAGGTGTTACCTGCATCTGCTTTAAATGTGTCCATTATAACATCTTTTTGACTGAAGTTAGCAATTTTAGAATGAAACAGGGCTGTTATGTACATACAGTCTAATCAATATGGAAATTAAAGTAATAAAATAAATTAAATTATACATATTCATTTATATGCTGCCAGTATGTAGAGAGTATAAAAACAAAGGAGAAACCGCTAACCGCTTCTACACCCTGTAACAAAATGTTATTTATCGAGCTGTTAACTTAGCAGGTTTAGTCACTTAGACTCAGCAGGGAATTTCTAGGCCTTTACAAAATGGCCAAATAATAAAGATTAAAGGGAAACAAAGCTGTAACAGTTTTCCTCACTGAAACAGCATCCTGGGAAATTCTGCAAAAGTCATAAAAGTCACAACTGTCATAAAACTTAAAATCTGTCCCTTAAAGATGCAGGGATCACCATTTAGCATCAGGAGTGTATTAGAGTCTATGTCTACTCAGGCATATAGATTGTGACAAATCACTGGTGTTTGGAGGCAGGTAGGAGGGGTTACATATGATTGACAGCTGCAATCACCAATCACTGTTAAACATCCATTAGATGTGACTTGGCTCTGATTCTACTGCTCTGATGCGTGTCTCACCTATTTCTATAGTTAATCTTTTGATTTGGACAGAGGAGAGAGCTGCAGATGCAAAGTGTGTATTTCTAAAATCACAAGATTTCAATTTGATTTTTGTTGTTAAATCCATTCCATTAAATCCATCTAAGTAAGCCATTTCAACAGCTTCTTACACGAACTTAACGCCGAATTATTATTATTTACATGTGGTATTTCTTAATTGTAAGAAACGTTTACTTCTACATCATGAAAATAAAACCACTATTAAATCAGGTTGAAAATAAATCCTTGTTGGTGTAAAGTGGTCTGTTTTTGTATTAAAATGGTGTGTAATATGGTTAGAAAGTGTTTACAAAGGCTTTTTTTTTCTCACAAACTGCTCAATAACAGAGAAAAAGAAAAGGAGGGAAAGCATTTGAGATTGTGTTAACATTACAGGTGATGCTGGTTATTAGATCGGTGTGTGTTAGCGCGTTTTGTCACTGTGCTGGTGTTTACGCGTGTTGCGCTAGTGTGCGCGCTGTGTGCCGCTCTCTGGCCTCGTCCCCTGGCGCTGCCGCTGGAGGTGGGTCGCTTTAAGCATTCAAACTCCAGAAAGTGCAGCTCATTTCTAGCAACGAGGCACATTGCTGCAATGCAATAAGGGAAAACAACACTTTTAATAATTCAGGCCCTGAGACCGTGAGGGGGGGTGATGTGGAGGGAGACGGGCGGAGGGAAGACGTCTTAAAGTACCGCAGAATGGCTCATTTAGCTCCTGCTACGCATTATTAAAGTTGTATCGAACCCCCTCCTGGGTCTTTCCCAAAGTTTTTTTTTTTTTTTTTTCATTTTCCTTTCCTCTTTCCCCAAAAGCCTGCGAGGTAACCAATAACAGCTACCAACATTTATAAACGACAGAGTATCCTGCACCTTAGAGGGGGAGGTAAACAATGGTGTAGCTCTTAATCTCTCTTTCTCCCTTGTCCTCCCCGCTCACTAGTCCTCCGGTCCGAAATTTGTCAGTGCTTTATCCTGTTTGAGCCGTAATACAGAGCCCCGGCCGTCCAGATTATTTTCTGCCTGAGCTAAACCCACGATGCATAAAAAATGTGGGGAATGAAGCTTGTATGGAATCAAATTGAGTAATAAAATCGTGTTCGCTGTGGCACTGATGGACGCATGATGGTACCGTTAAGGACGTGTTCAAAGGTACCGTAAATTGCCTCTGAGCCTGATGGCACTTTCCAGAGCAAAGAGAGGGAGTGGGAATAAAATAT
>JAPSES010000069.1:13853408-13870524 GCA_029822895.1 Maxillicosta whitleyi | reverse complement strand
ATATATATATATGTAGGATGAATGGCCCTGTAACTTGAATTTGCAAAGTTGTCAGGATCCGCCGCTATGTTAGAGTCCTGTGGTCAGGAGATCAATCTCCCAGTAGAAGTGGCTGATACCTTCACTGGAGGATAACTCAGCAAATTAAATGAAAGTCCATATATGACTTCCACTCAGTGCTCAGTAGAAACTATATTAACATCTCTAATCATTTCCATGTTTAAGCCATCAAAATATGGCCCATTATAAGTAAAGGTTAATTCAGAATATTTAAAAACAAATAGTCAAAATTTTTTTAAAAAAATCAAAATTTTTCAGAACTGTGAACAAACTGCAGACATTGTCCCAAAGAAGCTACATATGACATTTGGAAGGAATCCAACCAGTAGTTTCAGAATGCTGATGAAGACAATGACAACAACAATGGCAAAGATGGTGCCACCTTCACAACAGCTCATGGCCTATCGACCGGTGAGCGAAAAATCCATCAAATTCACTCAAAGGAAAAGCATCCTGTTACACCGCTTGAAATCACATACCCTTCACATGCTTCATATCAATAGCTTTATACACTTCTTATGAGCATTATAGTGTCTTCATCTACGCACCTCAAAAGTAATGACACAAAGGCTTGGTTTAAAGTCC
Source organism: Maxillicosta whitleyi (assembly GCA_029822895.1). NCBI lineage: Eukaryota > Metazoa > Chordata > Actinopteri > Perciformes > Neosebastidae > Maxillicosta > Maxillicosta whitleyi. Next base: position 13,869,879 of record JAPSES010000069.1, on the reverse strand, counting down.
AAAAGTCTCACGCCTGTTGTAAAATATTTCCAAAGTAATAACATAGTGCTTTTATTGCCTGAATCAAAAAGAATAAGAAAAAGCATGGGGTTAAAGCTGCAGGAGCCACAAAAATGCCAGAAATTGAGCTTTGTTCTGCAGCCAGGCTCAAAACAGAAAGACTAGTGACTTTTCCAAGCATCTGTATTGAGCCAGAGCACAGCCTTAACCTGAATTTGCAAAGTGTATTGAGATAATTATGCATTATGACGGGTGCAATGGAAATAAAATTGAATCATAGAAACAGTGGCCGGTAATTGTAGCTGTCATATTTTTAGATTTACCTGTCTGATAACACATATGAGTGGCCAAGAACAAGGTAGGAGATGCATTACTCACTGTAAAATTACTTAAATTAAAACACACTGAAAGGTAATTATGGATTAAACACGTCAAAGTAAACTTTTAGAGCAAACCATGAAATTTATCTGAACCTAACCAAAGTCCTGTTATTGATTAAAAAAAAAAAAAAAAACAATAAAAAAAAAAAAAAAAAAACACCAGAATTGGGATGAAAACACCACAATCAGGTGAAAAAGTCCTGGATTTTTGTCACCTTTTCAACCTCATTGTGAACATGAACTATGAAAGGGCTTATAACTACCTAGAAGTCCAGAACAAAACAGAAGTGATGTAGACAGACTGAGGTTGTTACATAAACCTTAGAAGGAAATGTGGGGGGATGGATATGATAAAAAAAAAAAAATCTGATGTCTTAGGATGTCAGTGTTTGATGGTATGCTGTGTTTCTTGTTGCTTATTTGTGACTTTCTCATTGTTTTAAAGCTTTCCCTGACTGTTTTGCTAATCCTACCCTCCCTGTTTTGTGCATAACCATTATTATTTATTTATTTTAATCTATATATCTCTCTGGAAGTCAGTGGAATTCAGCATACTCTGTCAATGAAACATTTTTTTTCCACAAAAATGTTGAGGATTGTTCATTGATAAATTGGAATGATATTGCAACAGCGCTTCAAAACGTTTGTGGAAAAAGTATAATTGGAGATAAGATGTTCCATCTAGATCAACACACTGCTGCAAGTATCCATACAAGCCTTTAAGTTCATCTGTGTAAAACTGAGGTTTATGTCATTTAAACCATGTCAAAGCTATGTACTTTTTCCACTCATAAATGTATCTATGTTTGCAGATGATGTGTTGTTTTATCCATTCTGAGCTCAGTGGGAGTTCCCCGGTCGCCATGTATTTGTGTGATTGTGAGGAAGTGGCAGCAGAGTTGGGAATGGGGGTTAAGGGGGGAGGGGTCATGGTGGGAAGTGGTGGCCTGATGTCTCGGGGCCACACACCAGGTCACCGGCTTTCATGGCTGATCTGTTTGTCATAATGGCTTTTAAAAGGTCACATGTGTTGATTAAAATGACTGATCGTTAAAATCATCTGTCGGTGAGGTACTTGTACAGACCCACACACACACACACACACACACATATATATATATATATATATATATATGTATAAATATATACCGTCCAGTCGGGTTCAGTGGTGTATAGCGCCATTTGTTATGGACGGATGCAGACAGGACCACGGTACATGAATTAGTGGAGTAGGTCAGGCAGACATATGAAAGGATGCTGTTGAAATATTGAGGCTGTAACAGCTGATTGGTATTATCTGACTGGAAAGCAAAATGATCTATATATCATTTGACATACTGATTTTTTTTTTGTTTTTGACTCTAAAATGGATGAAACTGGCATCATAAATAATGTGGACAGTGATTTATTCTATATATTTATGATTCCTCCTGATGACCAAAATTGACCAAAACATTATAAAACACTAAAATAGGATGGTTAAAGGAAGCTAAGACCTAGAGTCAAAACGGACAATCCAAAAATGTTTACTAAATCCCTAAAACTGCCAAAAAGGTATAAATTACCTATACACCATTAGATGGCTGGGTCATTGTTGAAAATTATAATCAGTTCAAAACAACAGACCTGGTTAAATAAAGGTGAAATAATAAATAAATAAATAATAGTATAAATAAATGAATAAATAAATATAAATAACTTGTGCATTTGTTTTATAATTAAAGCATCTCATCATCCCAGAACACTAATTGTTTTTCATGGCCATCAGTACAAATGAAAAGTGATTATAAACAAAGCTGTATTAATTATTTCTTTTTTTTTTTTTTTACATGCTGTTAGTTCTTCACAGCCGCTAATATTTGATGAATGTGCCAGTGTATTATTTACAATAGGAAAGTTCTATTATAATATTGGAATATATTATATCATCAGATTTGTGACAATGCACATCCCCTGTTATTAATAACTTCATGTAGTTTTCAATTCAGACGCTAAAAACAAGGGGGAAAAAAAACACCTGCATTTATAACTGGATAACATTCACCCACCAGATTTTACATTAGAAACATTTCTTGACACTGCTCTACACTCCGGACATAATTTCACCAATTCCATGTTTTTACAGTTACACAGTAATTACATTTATTAAATCTCCAAAAAATATGGGTCAAATTAACTGTGTTTTGAGGTTTGTAAAAAAAAAAATAAAAATTTTAACAACACATACCACCCAGTGGCATAAACAGGTAAAACACACTAATATACACACAGGCCAATCTACAAATGGTGATATGATGCAGAAACATTCAGTGTCCATGTTTTATTCTGACGACTGTTGTAATAAATGTACTTACTTAACACCCAACAGTGTGAAGGAATGATTTAACTTATCATATACTTTATTACACAGGCGCCAACTTGAGGTAAAGTGAAATAAAATACCTTCTAATTAGTGATTCGATGTGCAAATTCATTTAATTTCAATGAATGGAGAAACTAACAATATCAACGTTCAATTTCCAATCTAATTTTTTTCTGCACTACATATTGAATTACTGAATTGCGATGAGGAGGGGGTCGAAGGCGGCGTGGCAGGGGGGGGTAAATACTCGGTCATTAGTTCTGAACAAGGACTGGGATTCATTAGGATTCACTGAAAATAAAGTTTAGATAAACTTTAGGGGAGAAAAGAGAAATTGTAATTAGACATGAAAAATATTCCCAATAATCAAATCACATTTTGTACTCGGGGCTTTGAAATTAAATTAACTGAGTTCATATACTGGTATATCTCTCAGCCACTTTCTTCACTCTAAAATGTGTTGCCGGAACACCAGTCCCCAGAGACTAGATAGGAATCTAATTAACTAAGATCAATATTACTCAGAATTTTCTCTCTGTCTTTCCAGCTCTCCGGCTACCAGCGTCTCCTTTGTCTGCCTGTCTGAGGCTCAGATGAGTTTTATTTCTGCAAATGTGCTCGCTATGAGGTCAACAGACGAGCCGCTATCTCTGCTTGATCCATGCAGGCAGTAAAAACGGAGCTGCCTGTTTCCTTCTAAACAATACAGAATCACACGAGGTGGTTTTCGCTTTTAGATTTAATCCCTTTCTTTTAAAAGCCGCTCGTTTTTTTTTTGTTTTTGTTCCCCCCCCCCCATCTGTGGACAGATGGTGTGAATATCTACACATGTGTGGGCGATGCGGTGATCTTCTAAGCCGACAGACTTTTACAAATGTCTCATTTCTGTAGAGATGCTGTCATTTGACGTCACCCTCCTCCTCTGTTTAAACGTCACATCTCAAGAAGAAAGAGCATTTAATAACATGGATCTGCATCAATACGTCAATAAAGCCATGGATAAGCTCTGGTGATTGGACAAATGACTAAAGACAGACCAATGGGATGTTGTGGGAAGTATCTGCGGAAGTCTGTGCCAACAGTGGCCTGTAGTTGATATGGGGCTTCAAAACACAAAACACTGAGTTTGATGGAAAATAATGGCTCAAAAATTACAATTATTCTGATGCTAGATTCCATACTTGACTGATTACTTTGAGTTTGATTCTGATTTATCTATACAGGTTTCTTCTTCTCTTCCTCTAAGTTCAATTTAAGACTTTTTAAGACCACTTAAAACAAAATTTCATATGAATTTCAGAGCCCCTCAGCTTTCTAGGGTGATGAGAAGTTATGTATGATTAATGACTGCACGTGTGTTAGGCTGAATGTTTGGTGATCACTTCTCACCTGGGGCTGCAAAGTTAGCGATAATTTGTTCCTAATTTCAGTATAAGTTTTCAGGTTGGAAATGAATCGACTAATGTTACTCTCCTTGCAGCTTTGGACATTTCCCAGATACATTTAAACACAATATAGCCAACAAGTTTATGGCAACATAACTTAAGACCTACCATATCAAATGTAAAATCTTTTAAATTCTTTTTTAAGGTATTGAATTTAAGGCTTTTTAAGACCCTACTAGAACCCTGCTATAGCTCTTCACTCATCCTATTTGTAAATAAATAAATAATTAAATTCTGACATCCATAAAGTTTTTTCATTGCAAAACCTTTTACGGGAGTGTTGGTGGTGATATTGCTTACAAGTCATTTTGTAAAATTTTGACAAATTACCATTACATTCCCATAATCCTCTAGAAATGAATTTGCATCTCTTTCGTCACTAACACATATAAAAACTATAACTTGAGTAGTAGTTGTTTGGTGGATAAGAAATGATTATAAAAATGAAAGACTTGTCATTGAATGGGGTGTTTAAGAACTTGACAAAGTCTATGGGAAAGGTGGAGAGACGGAACTGAAGCACCCACATTTTATTTTATTAACATAAGGTGACTGTGCTTTTGTTATTCTGACCCCAACCCTCTGGAATAGTCTTCCCCATTCCATCAGATTATCAGATTCCATAGACAGCTTCAAACAACTTTACAAACTCACTTATATAAACAAGAATTTCATCAAACCAGAACAGTATAGTGTGTGTGTGTGTGTGTGTGTGTGTGTGTGTGTGTGTGTGTGTGGAGGTGTGTTTACATCTGTATTGTTCCTGTGTACTGGTGTGTACAGTGTTGGTTATGTGTCTGTCCAGTGCATCTTCAGTCTGTCCGTCCATAAGAGTGGATCTGTCCTTCACTGTGGTTTAAAGACAGATATTAATAAATGGAGGCTGTAAGAAGTTGTTTACGCCAAAAATGAGCCTATTTCAGAGAGGATGGTAGGAGGGTAGATTGTTTAATTGGCTTTGGCTTTTAAAAAAAATGGTTTAAGTGGGGGATAATGACAACATATCAAAATGTAATTGAAAATAAGACTGGAATCAATATCAGATATCGGCCAAATCATCATTTTAAAGATCAGTATCACCTAATGTTTTGATTTTATTTTACATGATGATGATGTGAATGAACAGGGAAATGGGGAATAGTAGATTGCACTTATTGTGGCATCAAATCAGATGGTGTTTCGTCAAGTTCCCGAAAACAATAGAATAATGATTTTGCCTAGTTTTTTGTGACAAAGTGGGTTTTTTTGGGGGTTTTTTTTGTAAGCTATTGTTCAATACCAGTTTCATTTTTTCCTTAACCCCAAATCCATCTGAATTATCAAAAATATATATATTTTTAATACCAGTGTAATAATCTGTTGGGAAATAATGCTACCAGTGATGGAATATTAGGCTTTAAATGTAAATAGATAAACAACACATCAGCAGATTCTGGTTTGTCTTTTCATCTGTAACGTAATGCAAAGTATTTAATTCCATGTAGTTTGTCGTAATAACAAACATGATGATGATGAATCTATCCAGATCCAGAATGTTCTTGCTAGTTTAAATTTTCAGACAGACAATTATGACCCTTTTTATGTCTTAAGCAAAAAAGGATATTGCATCTTAAATTTTTTAACTCAAAAGTACACTCCTGCTCTTTGACACTTTAATTAAAGATTAATCAATCTTTTTTTTTTTTTTTAACGCTGGGTTGAACATTTAGATGTCCTTAATAGATCTGTGGTTTCTAATTTAGTAAAGGCACTTCAAAACTGACCCGGTCCAGTCTGTAGAAGTGTAGAACACAAACAGCTTGAGTACAGTACATAAGGAAGATGCAAAGTCGGATTAAAAACCTCATCTGATCTTTTGGACAGATGGTCCGGCTCTATCTACAGTGTGTTTTTTGGGTTCATCAAGAAGATGATGCCCGTTAAACACCTTTCCCCATTGCGTTTTTATCCAAATGTAATCGTAATGTAATTGCACTTTGGTTATATATAAACGAGACGTGTTATTGAGACGTATGGCTTTAAGCATATGGGTAAACAGGCATGTCCATGTTGAAGAGTGATGACTGAATGACTGGAATCTGGCAGAGCGGCGTGTGCAGGGAAGCCAAACATGCTGATTCAGGTGAAAGAAGTGAGGTTTGGTGCAGGGAGAATCACATCCCACAGCCATATGCCGTGTATAGATCAGTGGTTGGCCTTTTCCTCTCACGACGGTTCAGATTAATTACGATCATCACGTCTTGAGTCTGGGCCTCATAAATCACACTGACTTTAAAATAATGTAGTAAAATAATATTCCATATATGGCATCACTGGAAATTCAACACCATTATCGCCCATCTTCAGAGACGAGGGAAAATTAGATAAAATGTGAGACTCCTTATAAAATCTTTTCTCTACGCCGGAGCATAAATAATTACATTTCTAGTAAATGGCTGGAGGTTGAGAGCCACTCAGAGCAGGACTGCACGGCCGTGTGCAAATGTAAAGTTCAAATAAAGTGTAAAATGGGGATATGTGAGGTACACGGCGCTATCCCGGACACCGCCGCCGCTACCGCCGCCGCCCACAGAACATAAATCCACTCTGAGGAAATCTACAAGGCTGTCTATCAGCAAGATAAGTTTGAGCTGCCTGTACCCCGACTGGACACAAATCCTCTCGGTCATAAATCTGTAAAGAGAGAGAGAGGGACAGCCGCTCAATCAAGAGTCAACTCCTGTCAACATGCCCCCCAGGTGAGTGCAGCGCTCACATGTGTGTATGGATATCACTGCCTGAGCAAACACTCCAGACAAACAGCCTGCACTATCACTACGCCTGCAGGTCAGTCCGCTGAGAGGCTCTTACCACAGGGAGAAGCATGCTCACAACCTTATCAGATGACTTCCTTTCTAAATTATGCAGATGCACGGGATGGAGATATGTATTTACTATCTAGGAGTACAAATGTAGGGACAATAAACTCATTTGAGTCGATGGGCTGACGGTATGCACTCTGGGGGAATAAACTCACCACCGGGCGATTACTTCAGTCGTCATTCTCCTTGAGCTACCCATGTTCCACATCTGTCGAAGGGATTTAGTCATTTCAACACTATTTTAGGTCTTTATGTGCATATGCTCTACACATTCTCAGTCCCAGTCTGATGCTTGGACATGTTTACATGCCTGAGGTCATTATTTTACACATAAGATAGCTAGTACTCAAACAGACATCTAGACAATACCAGGGTTGTAGTTTGATTAAGGTCCTGCAGACTAACAATTTGGCTGTGGTTAGAAAGAACGATAAGATTATAAGACCTCTCAAACTCATCACCTGGTCATTGTCACTTTCCGACACCTAGGGACTTAAGTTGTTTACACACCTAATACTCCGGCAGATTTGATACGATTGGGGTCACAACATTCAGCTGGTCCGGGTTGGCTTTCACACTGCACTCTATCAAATGAACAGAACCTTTGGGATAGCATATCCTCTCCTCTCCTGTGGTGACACTGCATCAACAATGAAGATGAGGCAAACCATGTAGAAGAAACCTCATGTGGCTATTGGTTAACTCTTTATGGGGCAAGTGACTATTTTTGGTAATTTACGAATACATTAAAAGACAGTGACAGCAACTGTACTAGTGAGGCAACAATCTCAGGTCTAATGTGGTCTACAGGGTCTGTAAGGTCCACCTGTGAGTGGACGTGCTTTGTTTGGTACCATGAAGTAATGGTACTAATGTAAGGAATGATGAAGTAATGGTACTAATGTAAGGAATGATGAAGTAATGGTACTAATGTAAGGAATGATGTTCAAAGGGATCATGTGAATGAGGACAGGTGTGTGGATCAGCACTTATGTTGGTGTAATCTTCTAAAATTGATGTTCTAATGTTCTAAAATACATGTTCCTTTATATCAGTGTATGTTTATATCAATAAAAAAAAACTGTCCTTGATTTTTTACATTTCAGAATATTTCTATGAGTGTCCTATAAGGATTAATTACATTACGTTCACTTGATTGACGCTTTTATCTAAAGTGACTTGTACAGCGTAAAGGGCCTTGCCAAAGGGCCCATCTGGGATTCGAACAGGCAAACCTTCTGCACCAAAGCCTGCAGTGTAAACCACTATGCTCTCCAGTCGATTAAAGCAGGTTCACTTCTGTTTCTGCTACATGTAAACACAACATGGAGATAACTTGTAGTCTGTTTCCTGCACTTGGTTAACTTGAATCAGTCTGACATCTAGAGTTTTTAGGTGGACCACAGTTTGCTTCTTTGATCTACATCAGAGTATTATTGCACCTTCCTGAACAAACTAGACTACATGAGGATATGATCTATGGTCCGTTTAAAGAACACCAAAGAGCTCTGGTGTGAAAGTGCCCTTAGACTGACCTCTATCAGGTATCATGTGCTACCGAACCTGAATGGAAAGGACTCATAACCAAACTGGAGAATATGATGACATAAGAATATGTGAGAAAAAATCTAAACGTCAAAGGAAATGTCCACGTAAGTGCACACAGGGTCTCAGGAGGTTGAGTCCCTGGAACATTCAGTCCTGGAGCTCTTGTCCACAAGAAATGAAAGTTCCAACAGATGGTTTGTTGTCTGTATTTCTACTGTGGTCTGAAACATGACTGCAAAGATTATCAAACCCTGAGCATAAAATGAATTCAAAGTAACAACATTTCAAAAATGCACTGATACAGATGGTATGTTCTGTTTATTTTGTTTTACATCTGTATTGTATATAACAGATATATAACAATATAACAGAATAAAATAATCGAATCCTGCTTTTATACCCTTTTTTCTCAGAAGTTCTAAAACCTCAGTGATATCCAAAGTCTGTCGGTCTTTTCTTAATATTTTTTTTTTTACCATCAGCTCCCTCTTTACACCTTCCTGCATCGTACATTTGTCTGTTTTCCTTGTTTCTTCCTGCTGTGAAGTATTTCATCAACTGTGTTGTGTCTGACGCACTACACAAATTGACCGGAGTTTATTTAACTCACTGAACTTTTTGTTTTATTCATTTTGCTGTTGGCAATGAATTTGTGTTACACTTGAAACCCTCTGTTTTCTGTTAATGCTGTGTTCTTTGTTCTTCTTACATCGAGATTTCATTGTTCCTCTTTTCATGTCAGAGATCAACAAGTTGCTCGTTTACTAATCTTTCACGCTGTTGGAAACTGACAATGAAAAAGTGTACGGCAGGTGATGGGAATGGAAATGGTGAGTAACAGCATAGAAATATACATTCCAGTTATTGTTTGTTTGTTCTTAGTGTATACTTTCCATGAGGGCATTTTAGTTTCAGCTTTATTTATCTGGTTTTAATCTTAACTATTTATCTCAAAATAGAATCTGTCAAATATTAGATCAAATCTATCAGATAGTGTCTGTATCTCTGAATAAAATAAATGTATCACCGCATTTGATAGCATCATATTTCTATGCATTTATCCCACTGCTTGCTCTCACATCTCCTATTATTTGGATGTACACTGAGCTCTTTAAAGCACTATATTTTCAGGTGGTGTCGCTCTTGAATGATGAACACATATGCAGTCAATAAAATGACCTCAATTCAGACAGTGCTGATTAAATCTGCGAGTTATTGGGCTGCTCTGATGCCACTGACCTGCGCTGAAACAATTGTTTTCCTGCACAATATTTACAAAACTTACATCTGATTTGCATACGAGAAATTCATTAGGGCAGCAGGCAGTGTGTGTTTTTTAGCCTGGAAACAGCAGTTCAGGCGTCTGTTCTGGTATAATACCTGCAAAGTAACAAACAGGATATGTTTGCTGTCTCCTTCATTTCAGAAACAGCGATGCCGCCTGGGGAAAACAAAATGCAAGCCATGTCTGTTTGTGTTTGTGGATGTAGTGTACACAGGTCTAACACAACATTGCATAATATCTTCCTTGCAAATAAGTATTTGAAATGTGATCCACCGTGTCGCGCACATGTCGCCATGTGCATAAACATCGCCCTGATTAGGATGGGGGGTGTTTTACATCTCCGTCCACTGGAAAATGACACACTGACTCATAAACAAGTGGTTGCTTTGTTTCGATTGTAAATCCTGCGAATGGAAAAGCAACAGGAGGACGTCGTTTACTCATTCACACACCTGAATTAGTTCCAAAAGCCTCATTCGTAACTGTGATTTATTTGTGCCATTTTCAACGGCGCACAGAATTTGTTAAGAATGAGTCAAATTAGGGGCTTTTCCTTGTCCTGTACTCTTTCACTGGGGGACTGTAAAAACCTGATTAGTCGTCATTTTAGTCCTGATGAGATTCCAACAGATCATTTGATGGGAAAGAGAGAAAAAAAAGTGGTATAGACTTCTAGCATCTTTCCCCAGAGCTCCTCGTCTTTTGTTTGTACTCCTGGGACTGTCATTTGGACTCAAGTTAGAAAAAAACTATGTCTGGATCACCGTCACATCCATATGTTCAGCCTGTTTGTGATTCTTCTGAGGATCCCCCCCAAAAAGATGAAAGCACTGATGCATCAAACAGGACTGAGATGGTATATACTGTACAAAGGCACAAATGGGTTCACCAAAACAGATATGGCTACACAGAGCACCAGCAAAACAAATAGGAGTTACATTCTCAAATGATTTGCATCACGAGTGACTATTAGTAGCAGTTATGCGAACTAAAACCAAACTATAACTCTGACCTTGTCTGACAACCTCTGCCGAAGAGGAAGAAGATGAGAACTGACAAGAGAGCACACAAAGCAAAGTTCTCCAGAGATTTGATGCATTCAGTGTATCATATTTTATTAAACTTTTTTATTTTGAGGGAAAAGAAAAAAACGCTCTTTGAAAATGTAGAAAAGTGCTTTCTTATTTATGCATCGAATTCAGACACATATAAATGGACATCTGACTCATGGACCATACACAGTGGTTCTTTAGTACATTGCAAGGGTTAATTTAAGTTGATACCTTTATGTTTTGATGTGTATTTTAAGTTACAATGCAAAGTACCCCATTGTTCATTCTACTGTGTTTTCCTATTGGTGCCATGGATACCATTTTATTAACCAATCCTGCCAGGGTTTCGGACAGTTCTGGTGGGTCTAGAAGACTGACCATTAGCCATGAATGCCCTGTTCTCTGTTCCTAACATCATGTTCCATGCCCCTCAAACCTACTTTATAATGGACAAAGAAATGAAAGCCTTATTTTTAACGACGCATCCCCTTTAAGACTCGGCATTTGATTACGTAGCCATTACTTATCTAATTTTATTTGCTTATTTTATTATTTTATTTTGTTTTTTTAAAGCTTTACCCTATTTTACTTATCTAATTTTATTATATTTGTATGTTAGTTTTATTAGACTTTTTGTTATTCTATTTTATCTCATGTATTATTCATTTTAATCTAGTTTTATCTCATTCCACTGTTGCTTCTAGTTTATTATGATAGTATTTTGTCTCTGAACTGCACTATATGGGAAGAACTATCCAAATATGGTTTGTTTGTTTGATTGTTTTGATTGTCACTATTTTGCTTCTCAGTGTTCAATGAGGGGCCATCTTTCAGTAGTAAATTACAGTTTCTCATTTTTTAGGCTCAAGACCAAAAATGGAAGGCAGACCAACATTTATCAAGTTATGAACTGTAAAACATACAACAATACTATGGTATACCTGTATCAAAACCTGAATAAATAATTAGTAATTTAAGAACACAGACTTAATTACAACTTCATAAACCAGGCTACTTTTTGGTGTGCAGTTTTAACACCATGTCCTGACATACATTAAAGTGTGATCCTAATAAAGATCACTCACCAAAAGCAAATGCTAGCGTGATAAGATTAGTTAAGACAAGACAAGACAATAGAAAATAAGATAAGAAGATTATATTGATCCCACAACAGGGATATTCAGTGGTCAAGGCAGCAACAGGATAAAGTGCAGGAAAATATGCATACATCAGATATTGCAAACAAACAAACAATACAAAAAACTAAAAATAGTAATAAGTAACACACTCTTTATGCTATTTCTTGGCATTAGTTGACAATCTAATCAATTCTGGTCCCTTGGATATTGGGGATCCAAAGTGGATAGGACACTAAAGTGCATGTCTTCATACTGGTTTGAGAATATCTGTCAAATATGGCTTTTGGATTTTGGAAAAAACTTACGAAAACACCGTCCATTTAACAGCATCAAACATGTTGTCAAAGCTTTGTTTCCAACTGTTGTTCTAAGAGGGGAAGTCTTCATGTCAGATTGAGTCTAGTTGGTGGTGGTGGGTTTAGAAGCAGACCCCCCCCACACACACACACAAACCCCTGTCCAGGAGCAACAGCAGCTCCTAACCAACTCTCCCTCTTCACGGGGAGTCTGAGCAGTTCTGTGATTTCAGCACATTTCAGCACAGTGGATATTTGAAATGTCAGGACATTTACTCTGCTTATGTGTGGTGGATCTGAACTTCCATACCGCCAGGCACATTCCTGAGCCGACCACATGTATTATTCATCTTGGGACGTATACAGGGGCCAGTGCACTTGACTTTGTCAACGTTCTGTAAACACATGCACTAAATTATTGAGGTGTCTAAAGGAGGGCCTGTTGCTCTCGAGCAGGCGAGCCCAGTGCCGTGACAGGTTGGATGGGCAGTAACGAGGAGGAGCTGCGTAAGCACCCCCAGACAACCATTAAAAATGTACGAATAGCCATTTCCCTCTGGCCAGGCGAAGGATCATCCCGCCACCCACAACCTGGCCCCCCACCAAACTACTACAACGAGATACACCTGCCAGTCCAGCAAATGTCACCTGTCGGCTCTGCATCACTGTCACCTCCGTCAGCCGGCGATGGAAACGATGAGTGTCACTCACCTTCTCCATCAACTGTTAGATTCCGATAGCACTCGGCCATTACACCAACACTCATGTTCACAGTAAACACCGCCGTAACTGGAAATCACTGTAACTGAGGCCTAAAGGTTGACATCTCCAAATAAAACATCCCTCTCCCTCATGTTGTCCTGACAAGTGTTTCTTGAGAAGATCCTCAATATGATTTTTCTAATAGTACGCAATCCAATAGATAGTAATTTCCTGATGGTCTAATTGGTCCCAGGGGGAGTTTGTCTTCATCTATTACGAAGAGACCCACAGGACCTTAGCTTTATTGGATTTATGACAGCAGGGAGAGTAAAGATACTAAAGGTATAATTTATTAACATTTTTTTAATTGAGCTGTGTACTGAAGCTGCTTCCTCTTTGTGGTTTCCTATTTCTGTGGAGAGGCAACTAGTGCCAGACCGATGTCAACGAACAGGCACTGAGACACAGCTGTGGAAAAGATAAAGAGACCACTGGGTTTACTAGTTATATATAGTAAACAAGTATTTACGTTCATCCTAGGAGCAACTGACAGTATTTCTCCCAAGTTCTAAATAAAAATAAAAAGCATTTATTTGCAGAATATGACAACTGGTCAAAATAAAAGTTTTCAGACCCTGAATAATGCAAACCAAACTACGCAATGCTAAGGAAGAGTTCACAATTCAATATTTGTGGTATTAACCCGGATTGTGAACATGCTCTCCATCATCCTTTCAAATTGCTTTTTGGTACTTTATGCCACTTCAGGAACAATAATACAAGTGGACCGGCTCTGTTTGATGGATCATGAAACCCTCTCATTTTGGAAATTTCAACAGAGAAGGCTCTCTTTTGCACAGTTTTCTTTCAATGAACCAGAATCTGCAGGTTATTGAGGACAAAACAACACAGCAAAAATATAGATACTAATATCAGGACCATTTGACTTTAAATGTCAATGTTAGAAAAAAAAACTCGACAAATATAACCCAGTCTGCCACCTTTGTTTACACCATTTTCATGGACAGAAGATAGTTACAGAATGTTAGATTACAATTTGGACACAGTTGGAGACGATGTTTGAGAACAATGGCTGATCACTTTCACATGTTCTGGAGCTATTGGAGCATGAAATAAATAAAATCAGGACTCATTTTGAGGTTAATTGCATTCTTGGCGTTACATGATTATGTAATGCACCTACTAAACTTATGCTCTGGACTAATATCTTCACTTACTGCCGTTTAAAAAGAAGCAACTGAGGAATAACTTGACAATGAGCCTTCAACAAAAAACAAAGGATAGTAACTTTTAGATTAGCTGCAACAAAATGTTTTGTCATTTTAATTGCTGTTGGTATTAGACGGACTGTGGTGGACATGAACTCCAAGTAATCTGGCTGTTTTTTTTTTGGTTTTTTTTATCCTTATCTTTCTTCCTGACAAATTAAAGCTAAGGTTAACTACTGATAACATATGATCTGTTTGAAGATAAAGCATAAAACAAGAAAAGACTCAAGTGAATTATTTCCAACATGTCTTCAATAGATTAGCATAAAGTGAATCTACATAGTTCAGACAATGACCAGGATCAAACATTGCTTGAACTGCTCCAGGAAACACTTCTTTATGTTAGAAAAATGTCCTAATTTGCATGAAATTATTTTCCCGCCATGCTTAGATTTCACCGTGTTATGTCTCAGCACCAACTCCTGTCGGTTAGTGTTGCAAACATTATGTGCATAATTCCAGGAAATGTAGATGCAGGAGCCATGGGTCCAAGTTCACTTTTCCAAAAATCAATAAAAACTCTGTTTCTTAACAAATACATACATACATATATAATTTAAAACCATGTCAGAACCGGACATCGATACTCAACCCTAAATATTAGTTTGTAGGTTGTCAACACTCATAAATAAAACAACAACACAATCACAGTCCACCATACCATCTCCCATTGACAGTATGCGAAATCCCACAAGACCTTGCGTCCTCAGCCTCTCCTGGCCTCTGGTACTCACAGCTGACGACCTCCGGGTAAAAGGCAAGAGCCAAAGTCATTAGAAAAGCATCTCCTTCCCTAAAGAGTGAAGCTGGTCTTCAGCACCAGGCCAGGTTCGTGAGGTGTGCCATTTATGTCAGATCACCTGGAGCTGTGATGCGCTTTGTCCCTGCCGTTAACGCAATCTGTTTAATAAAAGGATGGCTGTTATAATTTATCTGTTTTTAAGCTGCAGTTGAGTACTTTTCCACATCCATCTTGGCGCGCATTAGAATTTCAAAAGCATCTGTGAATCAGAGCTGGAGACTGGCTGAGATGATTGCAGTGGTTTTCTATAGTCTCCTGTGGCGCTCTCCCTGACCCCGACTCTGTAATCTATATTTTCAGAATAATACAGAGAACCAAAGATGTTCAAGGGCATAACCCTCTAATCTACTCTACTTGCCATGTGCTCGGATTGTCCACAACCACTCTTGGGCTTGGAGAAATAAAAGCTGCCCATTATATCTGGCTTCACTTTACTTCAACACATAAGAAATCCTGTCTCACAGAAATTACGTTCATATTTGACTAAACTGCAAATCCAATTATGTTTTGTTATAAACATAATACAGTCTCCATCGGTATTTACTGCAAATGTAATTTGATTATGTTTCAGCAAAATGTAAAACCTCATCGAAGGACATGCTGGATTTCTCAATCGTCCTCATATAGGTCAGCAACAAAAGAGCTTTGGTCAGGGTGAACAAAAGGTCATGGTTTCGTTTAAATATCAATACGTGCAATGTGAGTCATTTGTTATCACATCTTTGCACACTTTTTCTGTATTAAACAAAGCCTCGGCTATCTGCTTCTAACTATAACCAAATGTTAAACTGAGCATTCAAAGGTTAAAAATGCTCTGAATCAGTTTTATTGTCTTTGCATAGTTACTCACTATTGAACCCTGGTATGTTTCTAAGTGCTAACAGTGTTTGTTTCCATGTGTGAAGGTTCAGATTTCTATATTACTGCACATGAATATATATATATATATATATATATATATTATATCAGTTAAGGTAAGCAGGCAGATAAGTCTGAATTCTATTTCATTGAGAACGTATTCTAAAAACCAGACTATAACTATCTAATGCTCAAATCATTTCCTGATTATCCTAACAGATATTCTTCCTGTCCACATGACCTTTGTTTCACAAATTGCACTGCCCGGCTAAAAAAAAAGTCACACATGGAATATTTGACGTCACCACCTTTGGTTTTGATTCCAGGAGACATTCAGTGGATTTAACTGCACTAATAGTTCTGATCCTTCCATGAGTCAGTACTGCAGTGGTTCATAATGTTGGAGCTGGAGCAGGTTATTTCAGTCTAACTGCAGTAAGTGTCCTCTCATG
>JAPSES010000069.1:13841328-13853308 GCA_029822895.1 Maxillicosta whitleyi | reverse complement strand
AAGAATTATGTGGTAAAAAAGATGTGACAGTGAATGTGTCCTGGAATCAAAACTGAAGGTGGTGCAGTTAAATATTGTGACTTTTTTTTTTTTTTGCCGGGCAGTGTATCTCTGTCCACAAAACAACACAAATCAACTCCAAATATGTTCCAAAGTCTGAGACAAACCATAGTTGTCGTTGTTCTAATACTGTATGTATTAGACTCAGAGGCTTTAATACGTTGTGGAAGTGTACTTCAGTTGTATACTTGTGTTACCTAAGTGTTGGTGGTGGAAGTATATTCACATGATGTGGATTTGTCCATAATAGCAGTCTGGTCTGTCTTCCAAAGGTACCGTTGCTACACTTGATCTACTGCAGGTCATACACTGATTTATAAATCTGGATTTGATGTTTCAGATGCAGCAAAATTACACAAACAAATAATAGGTAAGACCAAAATGGGATGAAATGCTATTGATTAACAATCTGTATATTTTCCAAGAACACACAAACACAAACACAACATGCAGTGTTGGTTTTTGAAGAATTTAAGAAAATCTATAATCTCCACTTTAGTGACAAAAGCACTGTTTATGTTTGGACTAAAGCCCCAAATATAAAGAAACTACCAATGTTGCTACATTTCTGCATAGTGTGGATGGAGCACTAGTTTGACAGGTTTAACTTAAAAATACCTAAATCCTTAAAAATTAGATTATATCAACAAATGTTCACAATGCAGCTTTCTTGTACGCAACGTTAACTGTGAATGTGTTTCTCCAGCCATATATGGTACATACTTATGACCCAAATTTGTCAGATTTTGCAGCCAGAAAACGATCTGTTGAAACTGAAAATTGACCATAGGCATAAAAAAATGTCTCCATCACCCAGGTATACAACAATTATTTTGTGTTATTTAATGCCAATGTCGATGTGACCCAAAAACGTCTGCATCACTGAACTGAAAAATATCCACACCTCTAATGTCATCACAACCAGCACATACTGTAAATAGAGTCAGCAGTTGTCTAGAACAATGTAAGCTCATGTTTAGGATCATCGATTTCGACACTTAGAGATTAATCAGATTAATGTTGATTAATTATTTTGTTCAAGATTCAATATATCAGGTAGGAATTTGCTGCAGGGTGTTTATGACAGACCAAATGATCATATAACAAGTACGTAATGTGTTACAAACATTACGCAGATCCACGGAAGTACGATCTTGTGCAAAAAAAATGAATTGTTTAGAATACAGTACGTGGACAAAAGTATGGTACATATTGAACTGAAGTGTTTCTTTTCTAACAGGGGTTAGGGTTACAAAATAATCATGAATGTCATAATATAGTTTTATATTGTGATAAATGCCATCACATTGCATTGATTAGTTTTGTTATCTTTGCTTCCAAATTTGACTTCCAACTTTTTACTTAATTTCTCTCAACACTGATTTTATTTATTTATTTATTTATTTTATCCATGATTGATTTTGAATGTTCTTCTGACTGACTGTAATTAATCATTTTCTACCATAAATAACTATTTACTTTCTACACATACAACTTAAGAAGAAAAATCTCCTATAAAACTATTAAAATATTGATGTTTATATTTCAAATCAGCATGGACGTCTGCTGTAGCCACGATGTGTCTAAATTTTTTGTCCATTCAGTTTATGAACGTATTAAGAACATTGTGTCTCAGAGACACAAGGCAGGAGGGAAAATAGGTCTAAATGATGTTAAGCGCCAACATGTCAGGTGTGAATGTGTTCATCATGCAATTAATAACACACACACACGCACACTCTGTGAAGGTAAACACACATGCTCGTGCACACACATTGTGCGTGACAGGAGCAAACACAAGCCAAGAGACAGACAAACACAGAGCATATGCTCCTTCCACAATGATCAGTGACCTCCCAGGCTCGCAACACAGTGCTAAATGAGCAACTTTCCTCTGCGGAGTAGTCAATAACCACACAGCCACAACGATCGTGTCAGCGTCCAGCCTGGCCAACATCCCCCGTAATTAATTAGTTCATGTCTCCTCTGCTCAGAGAGAGGGAGACAGCACAAGGCATATGTACTCATCCATTACATGTGCTATCCGGGGTCAGTGGCCCTGGCAGGAGCAGTCGGCGAGAATGCCTGCAGACTTCAACCCGGGCCCATTTTAGAAAATTGCCTTTTGGGTTAAAAAATCGTGCCTCTTGGCTGCTGTGTCAGTCAAAGACAATTTGATTAATATCAATCAGCATTAGAAGACAGCGGATCTATACGCCCGAGGACGACTTGTGCAGAAGCAACAGCAGCAGAGCCGAACAGGAGCCGAGTCTCTGGGCTCTGGATGTTGGAATGAGGCGGGGGGTCAATCCCTTCAGTCCCTAGTTTTCCATCTCTGTCTCAGTTTTTCACTTCTTTCTCAACTCCAATCAGTCCTGCCTATCCCCACATCACCATCCTGTCATCTTCACCGATACCAATCCCAGCGCCCCTGCACATCACCCCCCCACACACACACACACACACACCACCACCACCACCACCACCACCACACACAGCCCCAGACCCTCTCTGAAAGTCTCATATCACCCTATGTGAAAAACAAGCCCTATCTCAGTGGTGGGGAGAGAATCAATCTCTGCTCGCTCTGTGGAATCCCTGACCGCCAGACGCCGAGAGGAGCAAGAGGAGGGGGGTGTTCGGCACATCAGTCTTTCCTCTGGTCACATGCTGCCTTTTTGACTTTGTGCTGAGTCAGGATAAACACTAAAGACAAAAGCCGACCCCCCTCCTCCCGACCACGAAGCGTTCACCATTATCGATTCCCGCTGCAGCCACCCTCTGCGTCCGAACAGGGCAGAAAAGCACAGCACATCTGTATCAATCTGTATATTTCTATAAGTCTGCACTTTGAGCATCTGCGTTGTCTGTGTGGGGTAGCATTTTAATCAAGGCCCTGCACATCAGATTAATGGAGAAATTTGATAAACGTCTCCTATTCGCGGGCGGAATTTTGCCAACTCAGGACTTCAGCTCCGAGCAATGGGAAATGAAGAATTAGAGCGGAGATGAGAGAAGTGAGATGTTTGAGGTCATCTCTTTAAAAAATGACTTTTAATCAGAATTAAAACCGTCTGCAATACCCCAGTGATGATTTCATTACCGGGGAATCAAGATGTCATCCATTTTGAGGACAAGACGTCAGAAGTTTCGGGGTCTGGATCATGGGCGGCTTTTTGCTGAATTCGGAGCAGCTGCTAGCAAGAACTAGTCACAGTCATCAAGACAGACAAGACAGGTCTCATAAAATATTCATGTTTTAAATTTTCTCTCTGCAAAGTGAGCCTTCAGTCATTTAATTTTTAATGAGCATTAAATATCCCCAACAAAAACTAATTGACATCCCTTTAACTATCGGGGTTAAGATTATGTACAGTAATTAAGCTCACCTACCGTGCCTGTCTAGAGTGGGTATAAACCTGTAAAATATGTGCATTTGCATGTGACATATAATAAACCTGACCATGACCAGAGCTATTAACCCATGAAGTCCCAGTGCTACTTTTGTGGCAGTTCCCAAATGATTTTTCTCTATATTTAACATTTCCTAAGTGATTTATCACCATTTATTATAAAATTAACTTCCATATTGCACAATTTTCCAGTGAAAATCAGGTATTTTCCAATATTTATTGCACTCATCATGTACATGTTTATAAAAGCTCAGATTACGGTTGCTGGTTATAACATCAAAAACAGAAAAAACTGAAGAAATGGTGACTTTTTAAAAAAATTTTTTTTAGCAACATCTATCATTAAGTGTACATAAACCAAGTGTCTCCATCCAGTGTCATTTATCAAACTACATGGGTTTTACTGGTGAACCAATGTTTCAATATTTTATTAATCTTATTTATTATTTTATTTACAACTATCTTGTTTGCTTTTGTTAATTTTCTTAATTTCATGTATTACTTAACTCATTTTTGTTTGTTTTGTTACTCTTTTTTTCTTCAAATTACTTTAGTAATTTAGTAGTTTTTATTTGTTCATGTTACATATCATTTTGTTCATTTAGTTTTTCATTTTTGGGTATTTTATTCAATATTTTGGCTGTTTCTTTTTTTTCATTTTGTTGATTGTTTGATTCTGTTAAGTTTATTAAATGTCTTATTTTTTCTACATTATTCATTATTTTCTAAGCTTTTTTTCATTCATCTTATAAATATCTGTCTTAAAAAAACAAGTGTTTTTATCCACTGTCATGTATAAAATTACACTGCTTTTTTTTTCATGGCTTATTTCTATGTTCACTATGGAGTTTCTGAGTGTCCAAATGGGTCCAAAAACATCCAAATATCTGATGGCCATGAAGACCAACTGCACTTTACACCAATTATTTACATGTACTGATAGGATTAGTGGATCGACAGATATTAAACATTTTAGATCAGTGGATGCTTTTGGATGATGGTGGATGTTTGGGTCTTTATGCGTTAAAAGAGCAGGGAGGAAAATTCACTCCAATATAGTGTAGCAGCCAAACAATAACACATGAAATTGGTAGCTACTTCTGTGTACACCACCATACCTTCAGTTTTATTTTGGTTTAAGCGGCTGCGCACAACACTTGGGAGGACGGCAAACTTTCATAACAAATATAGATTGGTTGTTTTCATGCTCTCTTTTGACAATGTCACAAAGCTGGGATAATATTGATGGTGAAATTATTCTATTTATTAAGTAATCTCTGCGAGGCAGGGTTTCAATCGTGTGCCGGTTCCACGGGCGACCAAAGTGGCACTTTGCGGGCACATTGAACCGTGTCACTGCTAAGCGAGGCTGACACATCAGGAGATGAAAGTCTTGTCATTCATTTACCAGTGACAACCTGTGTATGCTAATGTCCAAGCATCTTTAGCTCAAGCGGGAGGACGGTTCTGGTGTCGGCGCATAAAGTCGGGGCCCTGGGGGGAAATCTGCATGGATGTACAGTGATGCTCTCACCACAAAGGCGACGTGGTGACACGTCCCGGGTCGCTGTGGTAACACATGCAGAATTACTGAGCAACATGTCTGATGTGAGCTTTGACACACTCACAAATGTGGAGATAAAGGGTTCATCTTTACAGTATATATGTGTGTTTCTTTGTCATGGCCCCACTCTTATCTTTTTATGGTTTATTTGAAGAACATATAAGGCCTGTATTTAACCCTTTAGAGCAGTGGTTCAGTCAGTTCAAGACCTAAAAGAGAATCATGTAGTCTCCTATAGACCAAGCAAGCTAAAAAAAACAGAAAAGAACATGGATCTACACATCACCACGTTTTTATCTCTTTACATGTGAAAGATAAGACGTACTAGGATGAAAACTGAACTTACTTTGTTAGTGCAGATTTAATGTTGCAAAAGAGCAAAGGGTAACTCAATAAAATAAGCAGCGAATCAACAAAATGAACAAAAAAATCATTTTAAAAAAACCCAAAATAACCTAGAAAATAAGAAAAAAGATTAAAAAAAGAACAAAATAATGAAGAATATGAACAAAAAACAGCTAAATAATAAGAAAATAATAATACTAAAAATAAAGATGCATGGATAGACGTGCTGTGTATATTTTAGAATGTTTTCCTTGCCGTTGTTCTAATTTTAGTGTTTCCTATCCCTCACTAAGTTGCTTTCACACCTAAACCTCAGTAGATCTACCCACTCTGAGTCTTTGAGCCCACGCTTTGACAAATGACACTCTAGAGGTATCTATGACATCTGAGTCATGTGTCAATATGTCACTGGATTGGCGTGAGAATGTCTAGTGTCTGGTGTTAAGACTGGATGACTGTTAACGTCCAGACAGCAGCTGGCAGGTTGTGTTTCTGTCTGCCTTTATTTCCCCTGGGTTAGTTTATATTAGACTATAGGTATTTACAGCATTCGACCCACTGATGAAACACACACATCTCTTCTCCTAATCAGGGCCGACGACTGATTCATGGAATTAGTGTTCAAGTTTTATGTGTTGGAAGGTGGATTCACAAACTCCTGTTCTGTAACATCACAACAGCTAAGAAAGGTACTGGCAGAAAATGTCTCTAACAAATGCTTTGGAATCGGATTAACCCATAAAGACCTGGTGTTACTTTTGCCATATATGTTTTTTTCTCTGTATTTAACCTTTCTTAAAAAAAATTATCACCATCTATTATAACATTATCCTCTGTATTTTTCACTTGTTCAACAAAAATCTGATATTTGTCCAAATTTAATTGACTGATCATGTAGATGTTCATAAAAGCTCAGACTAAAGTTCATTGCCATAATATCAAAAACACAGAAAAATGAAGAAAATTGATCATTAAATGAACATAAACCCACTGCCTCCATCTACTGTTATCCATCAAACTCCACGGGTTTTATTGGTGAATCAGTGTTGTAGAAGATGACAGTGTTTCCATGGTAACTACGAAGCCTCTGAATATCCACATGGGTCATATCTTATGATCATGAAAAGACAAAAAAAAAACTGTATTTGACACCACTTATTTGCGTGTCTTGATAGGTTCAATGGATCCGAAGTTATCAAACATTTCATGCTAGTAGATGAAATGATAAAATCACATAATGTTTGTTAGCATAGAATTTCATGTTAGCAAAAAACAAACAAACAAAAAACACCTGATTTCAATGTGTCCCAATACTTTTGTCCATATCGTTTTGTTTTTTTTTTTCTTTCAATCTACTGTTTTACGGGGATTATATCTATTATGGGTTTTAGTGTAAATGAAAATGAGGATCTTTGATATACTAACATGCTTTTTCTAATGGACCACTGGGATGTTGAGTATCTCTTGACTGCTTTGTGCGCTTGTGGTCTCTTTGTTTGTTTATAGTCATTATTTTCAGCGACTAAAACCTCCATTAGAAAAGCAAATCCAGCTACGGCAGCATCTTTGTTAAAAATCTTACAAAAGTAAGGATGCATCCACCAGCAGCTCAGGCCACAAATAATGCATGTGGACATAACTGCTGGCATAAAAGAAGTATTTACTTCATTAATTCACTTGTGTGTATGTATACTTGTGCTTAAATGGTATATATATTCACATTTTATGGTTATTTTATTCTGTTAGGTTTCTCCTTCTGTGCCTTTTATTTAATTTTACTGTGCTCTCCTTGGTTTATTGTGTTATTCTTCTGGTTTTACTGCATGGAATCAGTCAAATTCCTGTGCATATTGAATTTGGCAAATAAAGCAATTGACTGATTGTTAATACACACATAATAAAACACTTTTCTGTTGTATACCTTCCTTTGGAGAACAACAAAGAAAGCAATGTAAAGCCCGCAGAGGTGGTGTCGTTCTAATCCATGCAATGTGTTGTAAGTGATATGAAATACAATGATTTACTCGTCGGAAAATGCTAAACGCTGTTATTGTTCGGGTTCGCAGCTCCTCATCATTTTCAACGCTGAAATCTTCATGTGATGTTAAAGTCAGGGTGATGAGAGACATTCAATACAGCTGCCTCCAGCCAAGGTCGAGTGCTCGTCACCTGGCAACCAAGCCAAATACAAAATTCTTCAAATGCTGCGCGTCAATAGAGTTCGCCTTTGAGCAGTATTGACACACAGTTAGCTTTTCAAGTATTCACAGGGGCTATTTAGAGAACAATAATTGCACAGTATGGATCTTTGTTTGTCCAGTGAATTCATAGACTAATGCATTTAATAGGTGGATGATACACTGATGTAAAATCTATCATGTGTGTCACTCCAGGGCTTTTGAATATGTACTTTTGTTATGTTTACTGATTGCGTCTGTTCACATGAGATTATTAGAAGTATTTAAGCGTCTGATTACCAAACATCTCATCTGGCAGAAAGGCAGAATGAGGAGAAGAAATGGTGGAAATGTGTGGAGATTGTCTGCCTTAACAGATGTTCACAATCACTATAATGTATTAGTGATTGTGTGCATCTGTTAAGGCAGCAGAACTGAACATATATAAATATATATACAACAAAATGACTTTGAGCTGATGCAGAGGAGTCATTTTGTGGAACATAATGACTATCAGTGGTTTTTCATTCCCATTATGCAAGTATGTAATTCATGTAAATTCTGTTCTGTTCCCTTTGAAACCATTGGGCCTACACAGCATCCCATCCAGGTTATAGTTTTGTTTACGGTTGCATAATCTGTCCAAAAGATCATATCATCATGTTTTTAGTCCAAATCCTGACATGCACTATGGGGACAAGAGTATTGGAACACGTTGAATTCAGGTGTTTCTTTTCTAACAGGGGTCTGGGATACAAAGCAATAATGTCTAATGCCATGATGTAGTTTTATATTGTGATAAATATATTTGCATTGGTTTGTTTTCTTTCAGTTATCATCTTAGCTTCCAATATATTGCAAATCATCTTTAAGGGGACATCTTACGAGCTATAGTCATAATGTGTCCCAATATTTTTGTCTGTATAGTTCATGAACATCGATATTTCCTTAAAGTTTAATCAGATATTTTTCTTCCTTAGTGATATGTGAAGAAAGTAGCTAGTTAGTTGTGGTGGAAAATTATTATTTACAGTCAGAACATGAAATTGTTTTTATTTATTTTTTTCTAATTTCAAATTTTTTTTATTAGAAATTTAGATAGACCAAAAAAAAATCAATGTTGAGAGAAATTCAGTAAAAAATCTTCTAACAAAACTAACCGATGCAATGCAATAGTATTTATCCCAAGCTATATTATGATATTTTTATTATTTCTTATTTATTTTATTATTATTTTATTATTGTTTTTAATTCCAGAAAAGAAACACCTGAATTCAACATGTCCCAATACTTTTGTCCAGATAGTGTATCTAATGTTTTCGACCGTCTAGAACTACCTACTCCTACTATAACTCAGTACTGTGGTAGTAAAATGATGATTTATTCCCTTGCCTCAACTAAACACTTACAAAAGAGTCCAAACTGGCAATAACAATAAACAGCCAAGTATTGTTCTTCAAAAGGAGATTGGAAAATGACACCCCAAAAATGCACCTCTTCAATTCTGACATTGGCCTTCAATCTTCTGTCAATGCTCCGAATAAAGTCAATGACAGGACTGGAAAAATATTAGCACCTTGGCGTGTCACATCGGAGATCTACGGTCCACATTAACATTTTCAAACCCACATTATCTACCACTTTAAATGTTTATGTCTTAGGCTGAATAAAAAGTGCGCACTTGGGATTCTCTCTCGTCCATTTTCTACTTTGGTCATAGTTTGGCGACTTCTAAAGGGCCTCACTTAGTGACAACTGTTATGGTTTTTAATGTAGGTCTCCGTCATCCAAACTGCTGCTGGTTGGATACCTTTAATGTCAATGCAATTTCTCATTGTAACATCCAGTGCTTTTCTTCTTTTCTTTCTTTAGTGGACAGGAAGAAAATATCCAGGGCTCAGACACCACTGATCAGAGTTTACATCCTGACTCTGGGGTGTTTCTAGGTTTAGGTTTAGGGAAAGACTATGGTTTTGTTTAAAGTTTAACCTCTCAGTGCCCGGCGAGCATATTGTGTACACTTTGCACTTCATGTTATAAAAGGTCATATATATTTTCATAATTTGTATTAGGTTAAAATTCAAGTTGTTCATTTTTGCATGATTTTTAAAATTCTGACAAGTCACTATCAGCACATTGTAAACAATGGAAAATCAGCACCTTTCACAGAAGTGAGTACATTTTATACATTGACATATTTTAGTCATGTTATCATTTGACCGAGCACAAAAATTATTAACCAACATTAACCAATGTTGCTGTTAATCATTGACATATGCCCCCCAACAATGCATGAATGTATGGAAAAGTATTTGACAATACTATGGTGCTGTGCAGATTATGTGCTTGTGGTGGTTATAGGGATCTCTAAGGGCAGGGTACCAGATGGTTAATAAAGTGAGTTATTTATTTATTTTTATAATAATAAACTAAGCCCTCATAGCTTTCTTTTAACTCTAACCATGTGTCATCACTGCCAAGTCATAAAATAGAAATAATGCTGTTGTCTAAACTGAAAAATATTGTAAACCCAGTTTGTCAACAGATTATACCACCAACGATTAAAAATATTGACCTACAAATATACAGAGATGCGCAGTCAACTGATCAGCCAAAACATAAATGAGTTTTTCTAAAGGCAGATTTATTTTTTTAGATTTTGTCGTACTAAAGGTTGTTTCGTGGTTTGGATGATTGAATTTGGGCTCCTTAAGAGACATCAGATTCAGAAAATATTGAAGACCACTCATCTTTTTTTTTTTTTTTTATAACGAAGACTTCTTGGATTTCCTGAACCAGATCTGTACATTGTACAAAAAAATTCAAATGACACATTTTTGGTTATGTAACGTTAAGGTTATACTTCATTTATGTTTGAAATCTACAACAGCAACACTTTATCGGGGTTAACTGCCTGATGAAGGTGAAACATGGATGTGCACATGCTCTTTTTGATCAAATCAACACTCGATTTTCTCAAACTGTAACCACTCTCCATTTACCAGCTGAGATCGACCCAGTTAATAAAGCAGTCCATTTGATCCGCTGAACCCGTTCATGTTTTGGCTCTGAGCTACAGTGCGTGTTGATGTCGTGATCAGATGTATGGAGTCAGACACCTGACATGCTGGTGTTACTTTCACAGCAGCTGTCACTGCGGTCTGTCAGTGATTGACTCGCACCCGATCTGCTTTCAGATTAATATTTCATCTCTCACTTAATAGAAAAACAGATGTTCTGCAGTCGTGTACACTGGGAAATAAGCTGGTGGAAATGTATGCATTACTTACAGCCAGCTAACTAAATTTAGAATGAAATATGCATCTGACAGATGCCTCACAATCAACTTCCAAAGGCCTATAATGGGATATCGACAGATTTCATTTATGCAGGGCAGACTGACCTCATTGGGGGAACTAATAAAACTTTTGGTACATTCAACCGGAAAGATGCCCTGGCTGTATTTCAGTCTTAGGCAGCTCTCTGGGTGCCCTTTAAAGCATTGACCTCTTCACAGAGTGAGGGCTCCTATGTGATTAATACTGCTAGGCATTTATTGGCACGCAAGGCACTTTTACCAATAGGTCACCTGCTTGACCTCAGCGCGAGCACGCGGATCGAAACCGAGTGGACAGGAAACTATATGGCTTAAGGTGGTAACAACAGGCAAAATACTAAAAAGGCATCTCAAACTCATAATCATCCCACTCATGTAAAGCTATTTGGGCACACACATACAAACACCTATATATATATATATATATATATATATATACACACACACATGCACAAAACCATAGTCTCTATCACATTCACCAAGACCCACCCACACAACACACACAGCCCCAGGCATAAAAGGTTTCTGCGGCCAGAACACAAACAAACTCATTTGTAACCTGCCATGACACAATCCAACACACACACAGCGCCACACAAACACACACAACAGCAGCACAAAGCCAAGTAACATTATCCCTGTGTGCAGCTAGATGGATCAGACTGTTTATCAGAGGCTCTCCACCAGCACACTGTAAGAAGGATCGGAATGTCACCAATCAATTCCATGGCAATCAATATAGATACCTATTCAGATATCTATTGATGCAGTTTAACAGGGATATTAGTCCGAGCGCAGGTAAATGCCACGAGTTCTACTAAACAGTGCTCCTGGGTCATAATTGGACTGAAAGGTACGTAAATGGCATTAGTCGGTGCAACAGTAAATTATATAAAAACAACACGTTACATAATAACTCAACAAAAGCTGATCGACTTGTGCTTCATTATATAATACGCTAAAAGCTGCACTTTGTACTAACAGACCTTTACCCTTGTTTTGGGGGTAATGGTGATTATTACAAGAAAAAAGAGGTATATTCTGTATATTCTGAATAAGCAGCAGGTTTTCAATGGTGTGTGAT
>JAPSES010000069.1:13805126-13822159 GCA_029822895.1 Maxillicosta whitleyi | reverse complement strand
CACAAAAACTGAGGAAAGTTTCACCACGACACAGTCATAGATTAAGGATTCTGTTAGAAATGCAAACATACGGCCCACGGCTCATAACCGAACCACCAAAGGGTCCAATCTGGCCCGAAGTGAAAGAATTACACTGAAGACATTAAGGCTGTCACATATATTTTAGATCAGGGGTCACATACAGCCCAATGGGTGAAATAATAGCAGCATAACTTATAAATAATAACAACTCTAAATTTTCTTCTTGATTTAATGTGAAAAAAGTAAAATTACATGATGAAAATGTTTACATCTATAAACTATCCTTTAAAATTTTTGAATAACATGAACCACAAATGTCTTAGGAAAAATAAAGTGCATTTTTAACAATATTCTGTTACTAAATGTTTTGTAGATCTACTCTGATCTGTGAGGTGTGTTAATAATAAGCGGAGGCTTTTTTATTTTAATTTTTGTTACAGAAATTGTAGGTTTCACATGGTTATTCAGGTAATTCACATTTTCTTAATGTAATTTTACTTTTTTTACACTAAAACAAGAGACGAATTTTGAGTTACTATTTATAAGTTATACCTGTTATTTTACCGGTTCGGCCCATTTGAGATCACACTGACTTGTATGTGGCCCCTGAACTGAAATGACAGGAACACATTTTTATTTCAGGGCAAAAACTGCATTAGATAATCACAATCTCACATGATATGAGGGTGCAATCTCTTGGAAAACAATGGTGGTGGTTTCATGTGTAACATCTGTGCATGTTCCAGACCAGACCAAAACAGTCAAAACACTTCCTCCACTGCAGCGAAAGGATTTAAAAATACAGGAAAGAAATGATGCAGCTCAAAAAAGTAATAAAACACACGCAAATTTAGAGGCACATTATTAAATCAAAGTCCGACATGTGAGTGTAATTATATTATTTGGCTTGCAGAGAGAGAGTAAATAACACAAATGTGTGCCATCTTTATTTGCATCCACATCCACAAACATTATGTGTTTGTGAGCTGCTGTTACAGGCTGCATGTTCTATAGGATTGCTGTACATGCGGTACATCCATCCACCACATACATTAGGCTGTAACGGCGGGTTTATGCCTCGGTGTGCGACTCCTCTCATGCAGCCGGTGCTTTTTTCTGCTGACTTGTGTATCTTCGCAGGCCTCAGGTTGGCTGTTGCCCAGAAGCCCAGCCGCTGAACCGCGGAGAAAGCGCATTGATTTCATCCCAGCAGAAATCCCCTCTCCCGGTACCCGCCTCCCTACCCCGCCCCGCACCTGATTAAGCATTTGCAGGGAGCCATGCCAACACAATTTGTCATTTATCAAAAGTAATTAAAAGCAATTTCTTTTCTCTTGTTGATTGGGAATTGACTAATTGTTGAGTCTGTGAAAACTGGGGAATAAATAAAACAGGGAAGGATGAATTTTACATAAACTCAGAGGAAAACATAAATGCTGTAAAGTGAGGGCCAGACATCTGGCTCTGTGATTTCTCTCTACATGATTATGACTGCAAAAACCGAAACAGTTGTTTAGTGCATTCTGATATACAACCCATAGGCAGTAAATAATATATTAGAAACAGCATATTGACTAGCCGACTTAAAAGGGTGTTTTCACTTCATGTGGTGTGAACACAAGAGTGGGAGGAAAATACAAACACTGGTTGGTTACTTGTTAACAGAAAATGAAAAACACTTCTCCCACTTGTGCCAAAAGAGATATTTGAGCCGGTAAATACCAACGTTTCCGTCTGAGTGAAAAAAAAAAAAAAAAAAAAACAACGAGATGGAAGGTACAGTGAGGAGAGAGGGGAGAGAAGAGCTGGAGGTTACAGTACGTCTCTCCAATGAAACCAAGCAATACCATTTCAACATTATCGGTAACAACCTCTGAATGCACCATTACCTTCTATAAGGGCAGAATGAAATGTCAGAATTGATTCGAGAGGGAGGGTTGAGATATAAGTGGGCAGCTAAGGTGGCCATTTTGTTTCAGTGGCCCTTTATTTGGTGTCCCTGGATCATTAGCAGACGGCGAAAAAAGAGCTGGAAGAACATGAAGGAGGTGTGGGCAGCCGTCGCCAACGTCTCCGGTGACTGGAATGCAAACGGAGGGGGGGTGAAAAAAAACGACAAAACACACACAAATGAAACAAATCAAAGGAGGAAAAAAAAAAAAAGCGAAACGGGAAAGCGCCAGAGGAGCCGTTTAAATTTCCCACCACTTTGTAAATAACTTTAGCCGTGCCTATACCTGGCTTTGCTCTGAGCGGATGAAAACATTTTCCGTCCAACAATTTATTCCCTGCCAACAAATGGAGCCGTTGCTTCAATGAGACGATTTGAATATCCCTTTGAAGGCTGCAGATGGACAAGCAATACTATCATTGCCTGGGAACACAGAAATAATTGGGCAACAGTGGGAGAAGCCTACATTCACATCTCAGCTGAGACAGCCCTGCCTGGAATATCTAATTCTCACTCTCCTGCCTTTTGTTTACATTCACATTGATCATAAAAAACTCAATTACTTATGTTCCCTAACATGTATGGTTATTAATGTTCTAATTACGCTTCTCCCCTCTAATCTTTCGGCCCGCAATTTGGGTGATGTATGTCTGAACAACGCTGCGAGTCCCCTGAAAGTGAGAGCTGAATTAGGAATCCATGTGCAATAACACACCTTCTCCTGGGAGCCATCTGACAGAGAGAGAAAGCTTGTCATAGTATGTCTATACATGGGGATTTATGCCAGCTCACTGAGCATGTGTTATTATATATTGTCTTTGTTCGACATGCATTTCCAAGCAGAAAGTTGACTAATCAGCTCTTGCTAGCCACAGAACAGATGTAAGTTGAGGGTGGGGTTGAGGCTGACAAGAATAATGAAAAAACAAAAGTGAAACCAAAGCGAGCTACCTCTGGCCAGCGCGTCTTATTCTTCATGTGAAGGGCTATAGGTATGACAGCTTTAGAGGTATGAAATAATGTCTGTGAGAGCCTTGAGGAGCCCCTGCAGAGAAGCTGAGAGGGTCCTGTACTGCCTCGAGCAATGAGTGTTCTTCAAGGCTTTTCCTCAGAGCACTTTTACAAGAGCACAAATTAGGTGGAAGGAATGCCGGTGTCGGCGGGCGCACCCAGCCGGCACGCAGCGAAAAGAGAAAAAAAAAATAAAAAAAAAATATATAAATACACTATATGGACAAAAGTATTGAAATCAGCTGTTTTTTTTATAACAGAGGTCTGGGATACAAAACAATAATGACAAATGTCATAATGTGGTTTTATATTGTGATGAATATCACTGCCTTGCATTGGTTAGTTTTGTTTAAATTGTTATCTTTGCTTCTAAAATGTGTCAGAGCAGAGCTGTTTTTTTTTAATTCAGTTCCCTTAAGATTCATTCATGCTGATTTGAGATATTTATGTTTGAAATGTGCACAAACAGGAAACCTTATGAGCTATAGCCATGATGTATCCAAACGCTTCTGTCCGTATAGTTTAGAAACATTTTTCTTCTTAAGTAACATGAAGAAAGTAGATGGTTATTTGTGGTAGAACATTATTATTTAGTCAGAATATGAATTAGGTAGATCATTTAAAATTAGTCATGGATGTTCAATGAGAAAAATTAAGCAAAAACCACCATATGAAAGTAAAGATGACAATTTAAGCAAAACTAACCCATGCAATGCAATGACATTTATCACAATATAGAAACTATATTATGACATTTGTCATTATTGTTTGGTAGCCTGGTCCCCTGTTAAAAAAGAAACACTGAATTCAACATCTCCCAATGCGTTTGTCCATATAGTATACATTTTAAAAATAAATAAATAAAAAAAAGGGGGCAGAAACTTGGATGACAGTGAAGAAACGGAGGGCGTCATAAAGTGCAGAAAATAAGCTCTCACTTTCAAACGTTTACGGCAGCTCAAATATCTGATGATACCTCTCATAGCTTTTAATCTTTAATGTGAAAAATTAATCATCCCATTCATTATTTTAATAGCTGTCATTTTTCTCTCCCCAAAGTGATGATTTATAACCATTAAGCCCTGCGTAGGCTTGTGTGAGAGGGATTTATCGTAATGTTTGCACCAGGTAGCCTCCAACCATATTTCATTACTCTGACAAGCCATTAAAATGCCCTGGTGATTAAACAACAGCTCTGAGGTCAGTGTGTATGGCTGTTTCTTTACCCATGCAGGAGCGCAGCAGACCAGCCATGCAGGCGGGGACTCGTAGCCTAACAAAGCCCTTTTCCCCCCCGGTTCCCTCCAGACTGGCCATCGCAGTTATAGATCTTTATCTGTTGTGCTGCGCGAGGGCGACAGGGCCGGATGAGAATAATGTACATGCACAGAAGCTACAATGAAATAAAGTTAAGAATGGGGCTATTATGCCCTTTTCCTCAGAGGTTTGACACCATGATAACTGTGCACTTAGAGGAAAAAACTCTAGCCTCACATACTCTCATATCCATCCGTCTGCGTGGCTCAGTGCAGGAGTTATTCTGTGATCATACGTTGTCATTTACGCTCCCAGGCTACCATCTCTTCTGCTTCCATTTCAATTATTGATTTCCTACCAATCCCAGCAGACAGACAGGGGCGTGGTTATGGTATCAGGGGGTCGTTGGGCGGTGCCTGCCCAGTGCCCACACACTTTGATTTTACCCAAAGACAACATGTGGTTTAGGTTGAAAGATTTCATGGGTAGAAAGGGATGGGAAACCTAATACAGGAATGATACCACTTTCACACCACTGACTACACTTCATTATAAAAATGAGTGGCAAATCATTAGGTTATTTAGTTTAAACGTTGATGTTTTAATTCCGAGTCAACCAATAAAGACCCAAACATCTACCATCATATCAATGCATGAAACAATTGGTGTAAAATGCACTAAAATTCGTCTTTTCATGGTCATCACATACAGTATGACCCATTTGGACATTCAGAGGCTCCATAGTCACCATGGAAATACCATCATCTTCTACAACATTGATTCCCCAATAAAACCCATGGAGCTTGATAAATGACAGTAGATAGATAATTCTATGGGGAAAAAAATATGTTGCAAAGGTGGAATCTACTTCCTCGCAGAAATTACATGAAAAACTACCATAAAACATGTTTTATATGGTGCCAGTCCAGTCCACTCTGGTGCCGAGGTAGTGTCTCTCTTTCAATTTAGCAGTTATCTCAGCATAAACCCTCCTCAATCTGGATCTGTGAACTGCAGTCCTGTTCACGCTGACGTTCAGATCATGATTGCAGCTCTAGTGTGAAATTAATAAAATGAAAGTTTAAAAAAAAAAAAAAAAATTATGCTTTGTTTACCTCTTGTGGTAGTTTAGCACCCTGTTGTGGCCACTTGAATAAGAGCATGTAGCCTCTTGGCCGCAGTTCCATCTGTGTTGCCATGGTAATACAACACATCCCTTGTAGTAATATACACATGCTATACATCTACGTAACCAAAAGAAAGTCAGCTACAAGCTCAAAAACACAGATTATCAGAAAACAGAACATAACTCAAACAACCACATTAATGGCTAAATCTGTAAACCAGTCTAACAGTCTGAGACCAGTGTCAAGACTAATTCAATAAAACAACAGGCCAATGAGACAAACTTTGCAGCATTAAGCTAACACTAAGCAGATATCAGTGTAAGGATTATTTCTTTACCATTGAAGCTCACTCAAAATTCATAATTATTGCAGATTATGATGCACTGGTGATGAATATTGTGTTATGTTTGCTGTTTTCTGATCATAACATGATTTTTATTTGAACGGGAGCTTCTACTATTGGCCAATCCATTACTTTTTGTTACATTGAAATGATTCCAACTGGAAACAAATGAACCTGGAATTAATGACGAAAGTAATGCAGGTTCTGCAAAGCTGTTAAATAGGAAGATATTAGGAGCAAGTATGACGGAACAACAAGGTTCTGAACACAGGATGTCAGCGTTTGTAAAGATCTGCCTGCTTCTCTAACATTAGTTGTTTAATTTTGTTATTTTAGGTCATCCCTCATCTTTTCCTACCATTAACCAATGAATTGTTGTCACTAATCTGAACCAAATCTTAGCCATGTCACTGTCACAGCCTAAATACAACTTTTTTTTAGAGATTTGATACAGGTGTCAACATCTGTATATGAAGTAGCTGTTTTGGAAGTGAACTGTGCTTAAGACTACATGCTACACTGATATACGGTCGCCCACCTGTACCTAAACACTAGAATTACACCCAGCACTCCTCAAAATGTGTTACATTAATATCCGGAAAAATCATATCTTTATCGTTTTACAGCCCAGCCCTTTGAAAACATAAAGAACTTTAGGGGAGCAATGAAAATTAATCGAATATCATGCTTGTGTTGTCCTTTGACAGATGGTTAAACACCTTTCACCCATCAGGGCTCGGAAAATCATTATGCAGTTGTCAACACAGTGATTGATGAATGGAAAGGTCGAAGACAAAACAAAGTAATATAATCAAACATATGCAGGCCTAATTCCTGTAGATGAACAAACACACTGCTGGATTACTTACTTAAATTAACTGTATCATACATGTGCAGTAGGTATATGCTTTATTAAGATAAATTGTATAACATGAAATTAACTGAAAATAGAGTAGCTTGCAAGGCAGTGTGGAAAACACAAGAGAAACACCCCAATTAAAATATATTAATCTGTTTTATTTCCTTTAGGTACTGAAGTGCATTGATTTCCCATAAGAAAATACAGCATATACTGTACATAGTGGGCACTAATGGAGGACTGGTTAATTGTTTTGTTGCAGATTTTGCTTCATTTTTCTCTGTTTATATTGTATAGAAATCACAGGGAAGCAGCGTCTTGCAGAGAGAAATCCTTAAGGTTTTATTCCAATACCAAAACTTGAATTTTCCTTTGATATTTTGGACAACAAGAATGAAAAATGCCTGCTATCCCATGCCATTACTTTTGCGCAGAGAGGTAGCGTTATTGCTTTTGGCCCGATATCCGAGGAGAATAAGAAAAATGAATACAAGCCCAGAACCAGTGAGCACTTTGTCAAACATGGGTTTTAACAGTTAAAATGTGTGAGGACTTCTTTTGGTGTTCGGTAGTGCTGTCGGACAGATGTGGCTTGAGCAGACCGCGACACAAAATGAATCCCCACAAGATCCCAGAGGAGGGAGGGATGGGACTCAACAGCCGGCCGGGGAGCTGGGGGAGGACTCACCCCCCTCCACTCCCCCCTTGCATGTGTGTTCACGTCTAATGTCCTGACTCCTATGGGCTGGATTGATCACCGATGCCACATCTGACAGTGACTGACAGCGCCTGTAATTGCTATGTTTGCTTTGGGAGACGAGCAAACTATCATGGTGGGACTGTGTGGATTACACGTGCAGGCATTTCTCAACCACCTACAAGCTGTGGCGTTACATCATACACTGCACAATGGCTGTGGTCTGTGGAGCTTTGTGAGTGATTAATGGATGGGATTCGTGCCATTTAAGCGTCATCAACACAAACCTGTTCTGATTCCCACTTCTGATCCGCACGCCAAACGCAAGTCAACTCCAGTAAAGGATCTTCACAATTAAATCAAACACTATTAAAGACAACTTCTCCAAAAGCCCATTAGCTAAACGAGTTCTCGAAGGACTCGACAAAGAACAACAAAGTAAAAGCCAAAGATTAGACAAACAGAGTGAATGTGCTGGACAGAGAAAAGCAGTTTTTTAAAGAGCGGTAGTTTGGCATATTCTGCTAAATTAAAATAAGCGTTGAACACTATTTTACATTTGCAGCACAGACTATTACTTTGTATTTTGTGTTGTTGAACCACATCACATGAGAACGAGGTTAAAAGCTCATTTTTACTGTCACCACTCCAAGGTAGACTAAAAAAAAAAAAAAAACTCTGCCCATTATCGAAGCCAGAGTCATAAAAATACTGCAATGAATGTGTTATGAATGCCAAAAGTCATTTCTCATATGAGCAATAATACTGAAAATGTCCTGAAGAGGAAGTACTCAGGTTTATAACAAGGTACACATGTCAACAAAGGTCTTCTTTAGGTGACGTAAGAAAAACCTGGAATATATTAAGATGAAAACTACCTTAGACCCTATGTTAAAGTTTATATTCTACCTCACACAAAACATAAAGTACGGTGCATGCAATGTATCTTTTACTGGGTTCAGCTTCCATTCAAGTACACTGTAGGGTTCAGGGACCAACAATAAGGGTTTCCTACTTTGTAGAGGCAAATAAAATTCCAAAGTTGTGACTTTATTGATGCTGTCATGGGGAAATGTCACTAATAGCAGCAGCAAAACACAAAACCCTTCTTATTTTTTGAGAGTCACAGACCTCTGATAATGTTCAGATACCCAGGTGAAAAAGTCAACAGATAACAACACCTTTCAGTTGTCATAGCAACAGCAGAATTTAGTGTGTAGCACTAGAGGATGAAGCAGAACTTTATATGTTGCATCTTCTCTTTTTGATCCATTTATCTATGTATTGAGAATAAGCTGATGTTTATAGAGTTGAGTTGGC
This sequence comes from Maxillicosta whitleyi, assembly GCA_029822895.1. Lineage (NCBI taxonomy): Eukaryota > Metazoa > Chordata > Actinopteri > Perciformes > Neosebastidae > Maxillicosta > Maxillicosta whitleyi. The sequence goes on along the minus strand of JAPSES010000069.1, from coordinate 13,813,573 downwards.
TATGCAATGGATAAAGTATTGAAATAATCAAAGTACTCTGTGTACACTATCATGAATCAATACATGATTGGTAATATTTGGTAAATTTATAAATCTAACATCAGTGCATCCAGATCACACAAATGTCTTTTACATATCTTCATTAATGATAGTGTTTTGATAGAAAATGCTGTGAGCAGCTTTAAATGCAAATAAAATGTAAAACAGCTTTAAACTAAAACTTAGGTATTGTACCATAACATGTCATTTAATCACCTTTTTTTTGTAAAATGGGAATTGGAAAATTTATCAGTACTATCAGAAAAAAGGCACCATTTACCTGCAGTTATTTAAGTCAGATGTAGCTAGTTTTATTGATCAAATGAGTACATTTGCATTGGTTGCTCTATGAATATGTTCAGCGTGGCCAAAATGTACATGTGATAATAGGAATTAACAGCTAAATTGGTCCCTTATTTGATTATATTAGGTTTAGTTTACAACACAATATCTAATTTCACAAAATCAAGCTATTAATGTACAGGTTAAAGTTTTGTTTTTTGTTTTTTTTAATAAAAAACTGGTAAACATTGTGGAAAATGTAGATACACATGTGAAGTAAAAGTACTTAAGTACTTAAGTACAGTACACAAGTGAAAAGCAGTTCCATCAGTGCCAGTGGTGATGGGTTACAGCATATTAAAGAGCAGAAACATATATTGGCAGAGAGATGAGATTCAGCCTGTGCCAGAGTCTAAAAACTCAGTGTTGTTAACATTTACAGCTCCTGCTCCTGAGGGAAAGAAGTGATCATCAGTAAAATCAGCCTCATAGATTTGAAAGCCCCACCTGAAAATTAGGACATAAACTGAAGGCCATGATTTATACGATTTTTCCTCCTCCCCCCCTTCTCCTTCTGTGGATGAATATTAGAACATCCTGTTTGGTTGTATCTGCTTGCAGTTGTCACACAGACAGAAAAAAGCTGCAGAGGGAAATTCACATTTAAATGTGCCTAATGTCTAGCGTTTGTTGTGTCCCCGATGAGAAGCACGAAAAAACAGTGTTAATTTGTAATAGATATCAAAATTCCCTCCGTTAAAAAGTTAATTACCGCAGCAAATTTACCGACGATAAACGGCCGATAATGCCATTTCTGCAGATCTCTGTTGTTTCCACCAAACCAGAAAAATGATTTTAGTATCCAGCTGTATGTCTGGGTGTGGGGGGAGTGTTCGGAGTGGGAGGAAGAGGGGGGGGGGTAAAGGTACTTGTAATTCAGAATATTTTTTTTCTGCAACTTAGCAAGTTTTTCATCTATCAGCAAGGCACATTAAATCCCAGCTGGTCAGATGCTAGACTCCTGATGCTCGGCTTTAGACATGAAACAAACTACTGCTGAAATGAAAGCGGTTCTCAGAGCTGTGGAAATCCGACTTCTACAAGACTCTATTAAAAATACATGTTCAAATGAATCTTGGTGGTGATGACAAGTTTTACCATATTCTTCTTGAACTTTTAATGTGCCCAGCCCCGACTTCAAAGAGGAAATTAAATATTAAGGCTATTATCTAAGCTGTTCCCAATATTATCCAAGCCTAGGTTATTTATATAGTACAGTAATAATTGTCTTATATAAGGCACTTTCATTTTAAGCAGAATAATGATCAAGATGTGGCTGGTTGTAGTTTTGCAACCTAAAAATGAGTAACCTAATTCACATATTTGCTGCAGTAAACCCAACAAGATTATGCAGATTTATTATAGCAGTCCTAGGTGGATATTGTGAATGTAAATATATTTATAATTTATGACTGCAGAGAAATAGATCATTTTTAATACAGTGGATGTGAAGAGTAGTTTTGGCAGCGGCCGGTGCACACTCAACATAATTCTGTGCATCTGTATATGAAAAACAAACAAACAGCGCATTATCATCTGCTTTGATTTAGAACAATCACAGTAAATCTGGCGCTCGCTAACCCGCATCACCTCTGTTTACCCGGCGAGTGCACGGTGCGTTCGCTGGCTGACATTTCGGGGAGGTTAGTGTGCTCAGAGAGCAAAGTGGAAGTGGAGGCTCAGATGAATTTGTCTGACAAATGCTCCTGGAGTATGTGTTGTCGACTGTGCTTCGGCGAGGCCCTGGACTGGGATTTGAGTCTGACTGAAGCCAAGCAAAGCATGCCAGATCATTAATTGCACAATTTAAAACCAAAGTCCCTGGCAGCTTGTCGTTTGAAATAGAGAGAAGAGCCATTGCTTAATCAGCGAGCTCAGCATAGATGTGCGAGGCCTCCGCCGACGAGGCCCGGACGTATGTGGCTGGAGCGCGGTGTCAACGTCATGAGGTGCCTGCTGCCACGGCTGGAACACAAACCTTTATGATGTGACGCAGCCGTGTGATTGGATGATTCAATCGCTGTGCATTAGATTTGGCTGCACTGACTGCCATTTCATTTTGTTTAATTGCTCATGTATGAGCAATTACAACTGTTGCTAACAGTTGGTGGGGATGAAACTCACAGCAGCTATTTGATATCTCCACATCAATATACTATTTCAACTCAGTTTCTATTTTATACACTCAATTGACTTTATAAAATAGACTATTTTATACACTCGATTTAGTGGAAAACGCCTTTTCTATTAACACATAAATGCGCCTCTTTCACTTCTTGATAACCTGAACTTTTTTAACCTCTAGCACTTTTGGTAAAGTGTGAGGAGTTGCAAAAGAAATAGACAGTAAAATAATGGGAATTTCACAACTCTCACTGAATAAGTAACGTTTTCACAAATGACAGCTTTTCTGAAGCAGTAGACAAGCAGTCAACAAGGTCTTGACACTTCCTGAAAATAACCCAACATGTGTCCCTAGTATTTATAAAATCAGTGTGAGAACAGACTGTGCTCCTTCATCAAATGAAAACTGATTGAACAGGAAGTAAAATATTTGATCACAATGACAAGAAAAGGAATCAAGAACGTCAGAGTGTTTTAACTCCTAAAAGCTAAAATGGTAGGTCTATGTCGGTCTGGTCTCAGAGAACATGTAGGTTTTACCAGTACTCTTTTGTAGTGGTCTTGGATTCACTGTTCTGGTGATAAATCCTCAACATTTTCCAATTCCACATTTTTGTAAATTTGTATATAGAGTTTGCATACTTACTACTGTTATTACCATTTTTTTATATACATATTTATATTTTACACTGTCTTTATGCATAGACAGTTTTTCTTGCACTCTATTCTGTTGCTTCCTTCAAAACTGAAATAAAGTCTAATCTAAACTAATCTAATCTAAATCAATGGTTCCACCTGAGAACCAGCATGCTCTCATGGTCACTATCATGTACCAACGAGTGTTATATAGTAATGGAGTAATAATACTTTGCTAATACTAATAATACTACTGTACTCAAGGATGTTTTGGGAGAATTTGTACTTTTTAGCTTATTTTTTATTCTGTATACTTTCACTTTTACTTGCTTGCATGCTTCTACTCCCATACATTTTTAAGGCACAGTATTGTTATTCATTGCAAAAAATATATATATTAAAAGGAGATTTGGTGTTTTCACCACTGAGATTACAGTTGACTGCACCAAAGCCAGGAAGCTGATTTGTCTTTGGACCCAATCACATAATGCACAAGTACAAACCACAGTCCACGCTCAGCCTGTTGGTGATCTGTCGATGTGAGCGGCAGTGCACCATTCCAATTCTGACTGCCTTTGGTTGTTATTAACATTTACTTGTACTTTTGCTTTAATTACATTTAGTCGGTACTTAAATACAGTAAATACTATATAGTTAAAGACTTTAACTTGAGTAGCATTTCAGTTGGTGACTTGAACTTCTACCAGTCATTTTTTTGGTAGGGTACCTGTTCTTCTACTGAAGTGTGACATTTCAGGCAAATTAGGTTTTAGGTATGTTTTGTATTGTTGTTGTTTTTACCTGTATTTATAATGGTTTCATGCTCTTGTGTGGATTTATGTCACACATATGTGCTTTAGTTGTAGCCTGTCACCCTTTAATCAACTGTTTCCATTAACCTTGACAACATCCATTGAACTGTATGTTCTCCATGCTCTTATGCCAACAGGGTGATTCCATTTTCTCCTACAGACTGTTTGTAGTTCTATAAAACCTCCTGCTGCTGATTCAGAAGTCTTATGTCTCCCCTAAAAATACTACAGTCTATTTTTGACAGAAGCTAAATCAAGGTCCATAGACTGGACGAGATCTGCTCAAATTTCACAATAGAACACAATGTGCAGACGTGCAATCGTAAACCACGTCTACATCAATGTCAATGACAGACATAATGTGGAAATTATGATACAACATGTACAGCAATAATCTACACTCAGGATATCTTTCGAATGTTTTTCTTTCATTTTCTGCCATGTATTGTTGAAATATGATGAGAGGGTTCATCTTTTCCATTATTTTTAACCTTCTCTTCCTTTTTCCTGACATTTGCTTTAGTTAGATGTAAATAAAAAGCTTTATATTTGGAAAAGATAAAAGACAGGGCAAAAAAAGTTCTGAACATAAACCAAAGAGTAAATCCTGAAAATCTATAAAATGCATTTAAGGAAACTAAAATAGGTTATTTTCTTATAGGTTGCTATTTTGAGCTATATTAGCATTTACAAATATCATTCTGATCATCATCTAATCATTCTATCATTCTAATTTTCAGATAGGGAGCATTGCCCTTCAGCCATTGAAACTGGATTTGAACGTTCTCTCATGACAACACCACAACAAACTACCAAATAAGAACAATTAACACATCCAACAGAATGGAATAAATCAGTCATTAATCTATATTTTTGTTTTGCATGAAGTTGTGCAGGATCAAGAACTGAACCACCCGATCTAAAGCAAATTCAGCACCAAACAGTGTCACATTCCTATTAGAATAAACACATAAAACCCCACTTTTATGTTATGACACACAGTCATTCAGATTATTAAAATCTCCAATTCACAGTATACTTATCCTGATTCTACTCCATTAATTTTCCATGATTTTCCACAGTTCTGTCAAAGATATTTTTAGCCTTTAAAGTCTTAAACATGTTTTTTTCCATCCCTAGTTAATGGCTGCTAATGTTGTTTTTTTATGAAGCGTTTATCAAATGTTTTGCGTATGATTCAAGCTGGAAAAAAAAAACATCACATGCAGTGTACGTGTGAAATGACTCGAAAAATACAGTGACCTATTTAAAAAAGCTCAGGAGACATTTCAGAAAAAGTCCCCAGACTCCCCCACGCTGGAGTTCACATATCTGAATTACATGATATTCCAGACATTCAGTAGCAAACACTGGTAAACATGACTATGTTTTTACTCTATAAGGACCCCCATTATAACAGGCTGCCTGTATTTCTTTATGTTGTTTTTGCAGTAAGTGTCATTTTTTTTTTTTTTTTTTTTACAAACTTAAATTTCAACATCTGTCCATTGATTATTATTATTAATATTATATGGAGTAAATGCTTAAAACAGTGTGCTATAGCAACAGATAAAAAGCACAGACTTGATTTTTTTTTAGCATATTTATTATAAAAAAAAAAACAACTGTAAAGATCCAGAATGACATTTTATGAGATTAGAGTACGAACTTTCAACTATTTTTCATGTGCTCAAATATTTTTGTATGTCTATAGCATTCTGTGTCCATGCTACAACTTGTATTTATTAACTATTTCTAGTCATTTTTTGTCTGTGTCTAGTTGGAGACAGCCCATCATTTCACTGTCTAACACGTCCATGATCTGTTTCTTTTACAAATAGTGCATCTCCTCCTCTGGCTGGCTCTCTGCCTATTGGCATATATTTATATATTTACAACTATCACCAAATTATGCAAACAGTGAAAAAAGGCACACAAAAAAAATGCACTGGTAGAATACTCCAAAACAGCATTATTAATATTACATACAATTACTTACAAGAATTAACTGCTAAAACTGTGCTAAAAGGCTGTTAAAAGGAATAAAAATCTTCTACCTCTCACTGACTGCATTCTGCTGCTCTCTGCTACCCCTCCCTCTCAGCCAGTGCAGGTCTCTACCCTAATGTGTTATATACCAATTGAAAGCCCCAAATCCCAGCTTTCAGACGCTGTTTAAATTTTATTAATAGCGAGAACGGTTCAGGAGTTACGGTCATTTTGCTCCAGAGACACACATCGTTTTAAAAGGGTTGATTAAAAAAAACACAAGACCTTTTAATTCCCTCATCTGCAGATGAGTAAACTGCTCAGAAAAAAAGAGCAACAGTGGCAATGACATCTTTCCGTCTTCATAATATATAATAAAATGTATTTTACTGCTAGTACCACGTAACTCTACGGGGCATTAAATTTTCTATTTCCTGTTATAGCTATGTTACAGGTTGAGGCTATTGGGAGGAGCTGTAAACATTATGACTATTGAGGCCGGGAAGTATTTTGGTGAGAACATTAGCAACGAGGCAACTTACTCATCGCCCCAGTGACATGAAACTGATGTGTTTTTTTTTCTTTATTTTTTCTTTTTAGCTCAGGCCTAATGAGAGAACATACACACCATCGGGGAGGGGGTGGAGCTGCAGACACACACCAAAACACACACCACACCAGCAACCGAGGAAGAAAAAAGAAGAAGAAAATAAAAAACACTGCCCCGAAGTCAATTCCACACTCAAGCAACATCCGTCTCTGATCTGGGAGCGTTCTTGCAGCAGCGGCACAACAAGAGTGATGCGGCACTGAGGGCCATGAATTAAAAAGTCAATATGTAAAACCATAGAGGGATGCCATTTTGAAAAAGCATTCCATCAATGGAAATCATATTAACATGATAAAGGGCAGATTGGGAGGCGAGGGCATCGATTCCGATGGCGCTCCGTGTCCACCTCCAACATGTTAATGAGTCGCACCGCAAAAACAAAGGTGGGCTGGGTTGATAGAGGTGAAGTGCGTCTGAGTGCGGAGAAGTGGGTGAGGGTGGGGGTGGGGTCACACAACAGCGGAGGGGGCTTTAAAGCAACAGGAGGTAGAGGCGAAAAGACCATGTGATGAGATCAAAGTGCAGAAAAGCGGTTTATTTCACTGAGCCCGTTTACATTCACACTAATACTCTGATCATTATCTGATTATTCAAGTGATAAACAGGGTAATCTGATCTGTTTTATCAGATAACAGCAGTAATCTGATTATAAGAAACCAGAATAACACACCTGGGTTTGTCCAATAAAACAAAGTCTTCATTCATGTAAACAAGTTAAGATTTTTTTTCATTCTTTTGCATCTATACGTGTAAAAAATAATTAAAATCATTAAAAAAATGGATGTTATACAATCAAAGCATGAATTGAAGACACCAACAGGAAGTTTGATTCTACCGTCACTACGTTCTTCATTACTGTTCACCTTTTTTGTTATTTTATTACCTTTTTTTTATTTTTTTACCTTTTTTCCTGAAAACTGTATGTATTTAATGACATTCTGAGACGTTATGTTGGTTTTTGACATCATCGATAGGCATTTTTTTCACTGTTTACATACAAATGATCAAACAAAATTATCTCAGGGTTGTTTCATGATTTTTTTAATCAACTGAAGGCAGTGCAACTAATTTTATTACAGTTTGTGTTTATTTCTAGCTATCTGGTTTATTACTCTGTTGGTTTTGTTTGATTTCTGGATTACTTTCTTCATAATTGTTCAACTTAATTTATTTCTGTCCATTTTTTGGGGGGCATTTTGTTAATTTTGCAGCATTTTTACCAAAAAAACTAAACATGTTTGATGAAGTTTCGTTGGTTTTTGACAACATTGATCGACATTTTTCAATGTTTACGGAGAAAATAATCAAAAAGATAAGTGAATAATGACCTGTAGATATTTACCTCAGGATTGTTTTAGGATTTTTATGATTATTTTATTTATTTACTTTTTTGTGATTCCTCATTTCATCGCCATCTGTGTTTAATTTTTTTATTCTGTTGGTTTCTCTTCAACTTCTTGATAACTTTCTTCATTATTGTTCAACTTTAATTGTTCGTGTCTCTCCATTTTCTTTGGTATTTTGTTCATTTTTAGTTGAAAATTGAAAGCGTTTGATGGCATGTTGGTTTTTGATGTCTGATCGACATTTTTCATCTTTTTCAGAGAAAATAATGGTAAACAAACATGAACAATGACCTGGAAATAATTTCTTGAGCCATACCTCGGGCTTGTTTTATGAGGATGGAGGCAGAAGCAGAAGAAAATAGGTGACTGAGTTGCAGAGATTTTTTATTTTTTTTGGCAAGTAGAGAGTGCATCTAATTAGAATGAAGCCTGAGAGAGAAAGATGAAGTACTCTAATGCCACCCAGAGTGCAGAGCAGAGAGAGCAGAGGATTCACCCCCTGTTGACCATGACTACAGACACATAGCCTGGGGGGGAGGGGGAGAGGAG
>JAPSES010000069.1:13785173-13805026 GCA_029822895.1 Maxillicosta whitleyi | reverse complement strand
CCCCCCCCCCCCCCCCCCCCCCCCCCCCCCCCCCCCCCCCCCCCCCCCCCCCCCCCCCCCCCCCCCCCCCCCATCCAAGGCTTCACATATACAGAGAGAGGGAGAGGGAGTGACATGAAAGCAACAAGGCAGCGCTGCCAGGCCAAACAGATGAATTACTTATCAAAGACACGCACAGCAGAGCGGCTACGAAGCTGCAACACACAGACAGCTGGGGCATTATCAATTCACCTTCAATTAGCCGTCCTTGGCACCGCCTGCCAACGGGACCTGGCCTATCAGGACGCTCATTCAACAAAAAATGCCACGTCCAGGATCAGGTGCGTTCTTTTGAGGAATTCAATTAAAACACTGTCGAGGTTAAATAAAAAAAAAAAAAAAAAAAAGAAGACGAAGAAAACACACATACACAATTTCTATAGCAGGATGAAAGCAAAAGGATTATTTTCAACGCCATAGGAGGTGCAGGGGAAAGAGAGGGAGGTGAGAAAGAAGGAAAAGAAAAAAAAAAAAAGCAAAGGCGCTCCTTCCTTGGAGTCTGATGGCACAGCACCTTTGTTAAATATGAACTAATTAAGTGGAAAAATGAAAGTGTTTCATCTTCATTAGTATCAGACAATAGGACTATGAAGCATAATTGAGAGTAGTTCCACTTTAATAGAATGAACAGAAGTCATTTGGTATTGAAATGTGCAGGGTGATTTAGCCAAAAGAAAGTGTATTATTAGATTTAATAGAATACCTACACATGATCAATGCTCAGAGCACAGGTGGTAGTTTGTCTCTGGTTCTTCAAATGATTAGGCCGCTGGAATAATGGCCAGCCGGATCCACGTTGCTCTCGCATTGATTACAAGGAGCAGCCCATTTTTCATCAAGTGCAGCTCTGCAAACCATTTATTAAGCCTTTACACATGTGACATAACAACTGGCGAGCGCATTACACACCGCTCAGACTGGATGTGGTGAAATCGGGATGCCGCGCCGACGCCGAGGCCAAGGCCGAGGCCGGGTGATGATGATGAATGACCCCAAACGACCCAGATACATATACGATACGTTAAGTTGTTACTCAAAAACCACCAAACCATGAGGACTAATCTGCAGCCGTAAGGAAAAGACGGACCCGGATCGGATCAGGATTCACAGCACATTCTGGATCAGCCACGAGGGCAACTGTGGATGATGATGGAAAACTGGACAGTACTCAACAATACTGGGCAGTGCTGGATGAACTGGAAAATACTAGATGATACTGGAACAACTAGATGAACTGGAAGATATTTGATAAAACTGGATGAACTGGACGATACTGGATAAAACTGGATGAGCTGGACGATACTTGATAAAACTAGATGAACTGGACAATACTCGATGATACTTAATAAAAATGGATGAACTGTATGATACTGTATGATACTGTGTAAAACTGGATGAGCTGGATGATACTGAAACAACTGGATGATACTGTACGGTAATGGATGATACTTGATAAAACTGGATGATACTTGATGAATTGGACAAAACTAAATGCTTTTTTTATTTGTGTTCTTTGGGGAAATTGTTCTCTTAAATTTTTTTTGTTCATTTCTGTTCATTTTATGTATTTTTTTTTTTTTAATTTTTGTGCAGTTTTCAGTATTTGTTTTATTGTATTTGTCAATTGTTTCCTTCATTTTTTTTGTGCTTTGTTTTAGTATTTATTACTATTAATTGTGTGTCTTATTTTATTGATCTTTGTTCTATTTGTTACTTTCATTTTTGTTCAGTTTACCACTTTTTTGGTTTATTCATTGATTGTTTTGTTCATTTGGGATCATTTGGTTATTGTTTTGTTTATTTTTTGCTCATTTCTATTTATTTTGTTCATAAATTTGCTCATTTGTATTCATTCTGTTCATTTGGTTGATGGTTGGATGTTGTTTTCATTTTCAGCAGCAGGAGAAGGTATGTGAAGTAAATCTGAGGAGACAAAATGCAGTTGTTGATCAGTGTCGTTGGGTATATTTTCTAAGTTTTACAGATATTATATCTAAATGTTTCACTCCATGTTAATGACATTCGGGGTTTGGAGTCATCTTGATGTCTTTCCTGATACTTATTCCTATTGACGGCATTTTGTCAAAAAGTAGCATCAAAACATTAAACCTTCTACGAACATAAACCTACTTTATATTGTTCTACTGTTGTACATAAACATTGCATAATTCCACATAAAACTGCCACCACAAACTCATTCCAACAAAGAAAAAGCAGTACATTGAACGGAAGAAATAACTCTCTGAAAGCTCAGCAGAGCTGTGCGATCTGACAGTGTACATCATGTGATGATGGAAAAACAACTATTGTTTTATATATTGTATTGTTTATTTCATCGTGTCACAAATAACATTCTTTATGGAAATATTTCTTGTTGTTTGGATGTCGGTTTGCATTCTGATGCCGCCTGAAAATTTGCACGAAGCTGACAGAAACACGAGGAGAGCTGGAAAAGGAGAACAACGACGAACCCGGACCTAAAAAAAACCCAAAAGGCCACTGCGAGGTTCGGAAATGAAAAGTCTAACACAGAGCAGAAAATCGGACAGAAAATTACGACGCAGACAGAAGCAACGATAGACTCAAACACCGCTAACCTCTTCTGCCTCCTACGCAAATATGAGACGTGAGCAGCAGATGTAGAACTGAGAGCTGAAAACAAACCACATGCAGATGCCGCCGGTGGCTTTTTCCATTTTGTACTTATGTTGTTTATCTGTTGTGGATGGAAAGGGTCAATGATAGCAGTTGGCAACATGAGCAAATCGCAAATCTTTTACAAACTTGTTTTAAATGCCTGGAATAGGTTTGAGAAAATGTACTTTTTGTTTTTATGTCAGTTTGTGTCATAACAAATTACACGGATATGAAAAAAAAGTGAGAACGAATGTGAATGAAAATGTCAAATGGTGTAAGAACACAGCGCCGGCTCGGCTTCGCCTGGACTTCAACATGATTTCAGGAAAATGGCATTTGATTAAAACATGTTTTAAGTTATTTTTAATTATTTCGATCAATGTTTTTTACAGTTACACTATAGTGATGTTTTTGCATCATCCCCAAATATTCATTAATACTGACTGGAATGTGTCAAAACTTCCAATTTATCAGAAGAATACACACATATTACCGTCATGTCATTGACCAATAGGCTTCAATATCTGCATCTGAAGAGTAAGGAAGACATATTAAAACTTAATCTGAGTCAAGTGTTTGTTCTACATTCACATATGTCATTAATGTTTGTGCAATTTTGTTCATTATTTTCTTCATTTTGTTCCTTATTTTAAGTCTATTAATTTTGTTCATTCTTTTCTTAATGTTTTACCATTTTGTTTTGCATTTCTGTTTAGTTTGTTCATTATTTCATTCATTTTTGTGCCATTTTTCCATCCTTTACATTTTTTGTTGATTTCTATTCATTTGGCTCATTATTTTGTTCACTTTTATTCATTTTTATTATCTTATAGTTCACGTCTGTTCATTTTATTCATTACTTTCTTAATTTTTGTGCCATTTGTTCATTATTTTTGATTCATATAGTCATTACTTCCTATTTGTGCCATTCAATATATTGTCATCTCTTTCAATTCGGTTCATTTCTACGCATTTTTATCATTATTTTCTACACTTTGCTAATTATTTTCTTAATTAAAAAAATATTTTTGTCCATTTCTATCCATTTTGTCCATCATTATCTTCCTTTTTTATTTATTTTGTTCATTATTTTTTTCATTTTTATGATTTTCTACAGGCCTTCTACACAGCACTGTTAGTGGAAAGTGACAGAAAGTAGCATGATTAGAACTAAAGGGGGCGTTCGGAGCACAAGGGCATCCTTATATTTATGACCACGTCCGAAAAGAGCAGGAACCAGAAAGTCGGACTTCACAGAGACTGTAAAGAGTCTGAATAATGCAGCGGGCGACCCTCCCAAAGAAAGCAACACGGTCATTTTTAAGAAACATGAGCGCATCACAGAGCCGGGCCATACTGCGCCGGCTGTCTGGAGAAACACTGGGTCTTTATCACTTCAAAGGCTGACATCCCTCCGGCGTCTCGGGGAAGCCGTGACTGGCACTCGTACAGCCCTCTTTCTGCTGCATTTGTCCAATCTTAGAAAGCCCAGAGTCAGGAAACACAAGGTCTTTTCAAAGTTAGTCAACAGGCCTTTGAAGCACAGCCAACGGAGTCAGCAACCCAGCGACAAGGTGCCGAGCCATTATCATTCAATAGACAGCCGGGATTTTGCATATTTAACAGGAAATTTCACTTTGCTTTTTTGACACGGGGCATTATGCATCCTCTGTACATAAAATCCATCAGCACCTTGCCAATTTTGTTTGTGCTTTTTCCCATTTCACTGGGGAAATGTGTTTCTCTTGCAATGCACACTACATTCAAAACATGCACTGGAATTAAATTATATGTCTGTTTGGACAAACAAATTGGACCAAAGGTTCAAGGTAAACCGTTTTGCACATTTATTTCTTTATTTTCTCAGCTCGTTTGTTTTACTGCTGATATAACCTTGTGCCTTAAACAGTGACGTGTGTTATCTGTACTTGTTTATGGAATAATAACAGCTGAAAAACACCACGTTTAGATGTGTTTTTACAGAGCAGAGCTTAATATAATAGTTGGGTTTTGAAGGAAAGTGGTTTCGTAAACAATACTGATACTGGAGATTCATTACAAACATATGGCCTTCCATTAAACAGCAACAAGAACACTCACACTACAGGTTAATAAATATACTGGCAGGATTATGGTGATACCTGGTGTAAATTAACCATTAAAACTATAGATATCGTGGATGTTCCAGTCAAATAAAAATGAAGTTGAGTGTTTTCTTTTGCTTGTGCTTTTCATTGTCTTCATCGTTTTCTTCATTTTTGTGCAGTTTGTTAATTTTTATTCAGTGTTTTCAATTGTGTTCGGCATTTTCATCAAGTTTATGCAAGATATTCAATATCTTTTTTCTGTCTATTATTTATTTTGTTCATTTATTATTATTTTGTTAATTATTTTGTGCTTTGTTTTCTGTTTTTTTTTTTTTTTGCTCTATTTGTCAATTGTTTTCCTAAATTTTTTCTCATTTAATTTTATTTTTTGCTTATACTACCAACTGCAAAGTGAATATTTGTTGGAATACAGAGTTCAGGTAAATCAGGAAAATGCTGAACTTAAGAAAAACACGCTGCGGGAAACTTTTAAGGACAGAGTATTTTACTTGCTGCACTAAATACAAGTGTGATTTCTATTTGTTGTGACAGGAAATGTTAAAGTTAAGTAATTACACATCTATTCTGAGGTGGTATTGGGATTATATTACTAAGTTTGTTTACTCAAATGTATTGTTCAAATACAAATAAAATCCAAAGCATTAAGTATAATATATTATTGTTTCTGATTCTCGTGGGTTTTTCTTTTCATTTCATCTTTCAGATTCAGTTTAACTTTACACTGTGGGCATTTGCCCAAGTGATTCTATTACTAAAACTTGACTACTTTTTGTTAAGTCTTTATTTATTTGGAGTTTTTCAGGTATTATGAGAAATGTCTTGATTTATAGAAGCTGCAAAGGTCAGATGTAAGAATGTGTGACATCAAATATGATTTATATTGTTTATTAAAGGGCCTGTGTTGCATTAAGTTATTTTATTCTTGTACATCAAGAACTATTAACACTAAAGGGAAACCACAGTCATATTTCTTTTTATTTATTTTTCCATTACTCATACTTTCAGGTTTGTTTTTTTTTTAATTTCAGTTACCAAAATTATTTATACTTTTGTTAGTCTCTCTTAACTATAAAACCTCTGAAAAGTGAAGTATTTTTTGTTTGTTTACGCTGTTGTTTTGTCAGTGAAAAATAGAAAAAAAAAACACATAAAAGAACAACTTGAAAGCAGGATTTTTTTTTTTTCTTAAGGCAATGCAGAGCTATTGAACTGTCAGTATAAACACTGGATTGATTTCAATAACTTAAATGTAGCTGAAGTGTGCAACTGCATTATTGGGGAAAATACAACTTTTAGTTTTAGACTCGGTATCGGCCATAATCAATGTTTTTGACTAAAATGTCATTAATGTAAAAGTCACTGTTTTAATCCTGCATTCATATGCTAAGGGAATTATGATAAATACTAGTTACGAACTTGAAAATTGCACATGAACGCCCCCTCAAGTTTCCACTGGAGAATTGGGAGCATTTTTTTTATACATGAGTTGCTGAGATGAAACTAGCCTCAGACCTTTTCAATATGGTGGAGAGCAATGAGGAATTCATCGCAAATGATTAACAATGCTTTTCGTTAGTGGAATTATGCTATGAAGCTAGCATTTTATTAACTTTAGCTGATGATTTTTTTACAATTTGCAAAACCAAGAATTTACCAAACAAAAAAAAAATGCTGTAGCAGATAAATTAACACGTCCAAAACTGTTTTACCCAAGATGCATTTCACGATAAATTGTGTGTCTGCCTTTTTTTTAAATTTTGTTACGACTTGAAAACAACACACATGTAATTTGGAATTCACAAGAGGAAAGGCTCATCTTCCTGATAGCATGTGAAGGCAACATAAGTACAGGATTAGTTAGCTAGCAGGCTACATATGATAGCCATGTGAGTGTCTCAGATTGAAAGGAACAACTAGGGGCTTCTCTGCTGGGATGAACACGAGATGAACAGAAGCAAAGACTGAAGATCTGACAATACCACTGTGGGTGTGGGGAATCTCCATTTAAGAGTAATTCACTACTTTTAAGTGCTCAGCAGAAACCCAACAGCCAACCCACTTCTGGTGTTTCATATTTGGCACCGTGTCGTCTCTGCGGTGTCTCCGTCGGCTTCAGCGTCCCTCGACAGTCGAACAGTTACAGTAATAGCCGCCTTGTGGTCCGTTGGGATTTGCTCTGATGACCCAACTTGAGTGCATCCATTCCTAATGAGCGGCAGCCGACGGCCGTCTCCTCCTGTGGGCTGTCAGCTGTCAGTCCCCTGGTACGAGGAAGGAGGGGGGAGCACCCAGCAACCCCTCGGCCCCCCAGAAGGGCATCTTCACAGGCCGGGGTCCCACGGCGAGCTGCTAATGATCCATATGATGGCCTGGGCCAGCCATTGTTTGGGCTACATTACCCAGAGAGGGACAAACAATCGTTCGTAGTGTCACTTGATAATGGCCCAAAAAGCAAATCTCACAGACCTTCATTCTTCACAAGGGTAATTAATTCGCCGCTGTGCTGGGATGCTTCGCCTCTTCCAGCTCCACTCACGCTGCCCCCACTATACTCTCCCAAAGATTTCCAATTGTTTTGTAGACAATGGTTTCAGAAGGCAGTAAAAGACCATTGATCTGAGGGTTATTTGCAAATACCCGTCTCCATACAGAGAAATGCATCTTACTGTGTTGCGTTAAGCAATTCCACATTTTAATGGGTGGACTATTGATGGTTGATGCCAAAAGAGTATAGTATCGACGCGCTCAAACACATCCACAATGAGGTCTGGAGGGGATAGCACCAACTCAGCACAATAAATAAAGAAAGGGGCATCAAACTGGAGAGGGGGGGGGATTGCACATCGTTGCAGAGCCTTCATAAAAAAGTTACTATAATGTGTGTCATGATTGACTTTTATGATCAATGCTGCTGTACAAGTCCACAGCAGCACAGCTCCCAATAAGCAAGTCAGATCCATACTTCTCAGGCTGGACTATGCAGTAATTACAGTTGCCGATTAGCTACATGTGCATTATTGGATGTAATTAGGTGTTGATTAAAATTGTAACATTACTTGCAACAGCTCCAATGAGAGTAATAATAGCAAGGCCAAAGATTGGACCTATATCTGCATTGATCATTTAAAGGAAAATATATAAATAAAAAAACATGCAGTGTACGCGGCAAAACATCATTTGCTCCACCTGTTTCTGTATTAACAATAAACCCCGCGCACTGAGAGAAATGAATGATCTTTCGACGAAATACAGACAGCACAAGACAAGACAAATGTCTGTGCTTACATCAAATGTTCCCAGATACGAAACAATCCAACCACACCAATAAAGCAATCAATGCTAACCTAATCTCTGCAGCCTCAGCGGCACTTGCTTGCCATTTCTTAGCCCCAAAATGAAGAGGAAAAGAGAGCCTGAAAGGCATAAATAAATAAACCTCAAACCACTCGTGTTCTATTGCTGCCACTAAGGACGGAGGAGCACAAACAGCCATCACACATCTACAGTATATAAAGCTCATTTCGGATAGGAGCTCGGCTTTATTCAAGCGCAGAGGTGAATTACAAACACAGTCACTCTCAAATTTGGTTAAAGGAGAGAGAGAGAGAAAGAGAGACAGAGAGAGAGAAAGAGAGACAGAGAGAGAGAGAGAGAAAGAGAGAGAGAGAGAGAGAGGAGGAAGGAGGCTGAGGATGAGTCATCTCTGCCGGTCTGGTTGCCCACACTCCTCATGCCGACGGGGTGGGGTGAGCTTTTGCTTGTGCTTTCTCTTTTTTCTTTTTTTTTTCTAAGTGGAAGAACAGAGTGAAGCTGGCCTAGTCAAAGGTGCTTTGGGGGGGATAAGCCTGGGCACTGTGTCTCAAATGGGGACACTCGAGTGGGTAAAGCCTGCCTTAAAAAGAGCTGCGCCTTTTCCCCCCACTGTGACTCTTCATACCTCCATCCAAGCAGAACTAAGGGCGCTGCTCGCCGAGATACAAAAGGGACAAAATCACTCTTTCACACTTCTGCACTCCCATCTCTGCATACCCAGTGTACTGTACAGCACACAAACACACTGCCGACACACACCACACACACTGTAGGAACAAGACTGCTCCCTTCTGGTCGCACTGTGCGGATACATCGCCTCCCCCCCTGGCCCTCGTCACATCAAAAAAAAAAAGAAAGAAAGAAAAAAGAAAGAAAGAAAAAACGTGGCTGGATATTGTCCAGATGCAGTTATAATTTCACTAATGCTCACTCAAATGTCAATGGGGTCCAGTGACAAAGGATCCTTAATCCCTCATCTGAATTTAGTGCCCAAAGGCAGGAAAAAGGCGGTGTGTGTGCGGCAAATATGAGGGATCTGCATGAGGGGGCATAGATTACACACGACTTGTCTCCGGCCTTAATGGGAGTGTTCAGTGAATTCAGCTGATATTTAAGTCAGCAGGCAGAAAGAGGAGGAAAAAAAGGGGAGGGATTGGACTGAATGATGAGCACGTCGAACTATTGAACTTTCCTTTATTCACCTGTCCCTGCCTGGAAACATCTTGTGGAAGTAAACGCAGATGAGCCGCTGCCACACAAACACACCCATCCCATCAGCCTAAATCACTTAAGTGGGGCAGAAACAGAGAGGAGCGCCCCCCCCGTCCCATAAGTGAGACGCTGTAGTTTCACTCTATTTGCCCAAATTATACTCCGCTGTCGGCAGGGCCGCCTCGTCCTCAGGAAGTGATGAATCAAAAGTGAAAGCCTAAAACTGCTGCAATTCCACTTTTTTCCCCTCTCTCCACTTTGCCTCCCCCCCTTCTCCCTGCCGTTAAAACCTGGGAAAAGTCGAAACCTGACGATGTATTGCAAAAACTGCACAACAGTGTGTTCGGCTGCTCCCATTGTTCTCCCAAATCCATTAAAAAACAGCTTGCGGAGCCATACTGATGCTTTCTCAAACGTAATATATATCGGGCTGAGCAGCGCTGTCGCTTTATTCCTCATTTATTTCTGCCGTTTTCCTTTAGGTTTTTTTTAGTACAAACATAACTTTATCTCACAGCTGATGATCAGTTTAATAGGGACTGTTTTCCACTAACGTCCCTTTGCTCGCTCTCAGGAGAAAAAGCTCGGCAAAATGATGTTTTTATGTTGTCTTTTGGCAGAACGGAACAATAGCGCATCGCATGAGGAATGTAATTATAAACATATAAGAATGACAAGTCTAAAAATGACGACTGATACATGATTACATCCTATTTCAGGGCTGCAGTAAGCATGTTGGAAGCCATTTACTTAGTTTTACTCAATATCTAGGGTATTATTTCCATTCTATTCCACTATATCAGAGGCAAATATTGTACTTTCTACTCCACCATAGCTTTAGTTACTCCTCAGATGAATATTTAACACAACGGGTAAAACAACAAGCTTTTATGACCCAGCGCAGATAAACCTTTTTGTCTTCTGATGTCTTATAAAACACAGCAATTCCTTCTTGTTAACAGCTCCACTGCATTGCAAGTTTTCCTTGTAAACCTCAAATCATCCGATATGTTGCAGGAAAGTCCACAGACTGAAACCAGATCAGATTTTAAACGCTTTTTTTCTTCTTTTTGTCTTAAAGAAACACAGGAAATCTATGTTAACAGCTCCACAGCATAACATTTTTTTGGCACAAAATCAAAGATCGGAGAAAAACTTCCACAGACTTCCTCTTTTCTTCGCCATTAATCATGTGATGAGTCCTCAGATTTATCAAGCATCTCTGGATATTAAGTCACTCAAACACAGATACTCGTGTTACTTGTACTTCAATACTTCACCTACATTGTGCTTCTAAGACTTATGCAGTATTTCTGGTACTTCTGCTCGAGTAAAAGTTGTCAATACTTCCTCTACTATCTTTAAATTAGCTTTAGTATTCTGTCATTTGCAGCTGGATCAAACCATTTCAACATCCGTGTACATGTTTTAATTCTGCATCTGCCTGGGATTACATGTATGTCAGATTACCAGACTATTACAATGGACATGTAGTGATTTTGTTTCTCTTTAATTCCTTCTGAACATCAATTACCTGCACACTTGCACTTGTCAGCGTCGCCTTTGCGAACACACACAGGGACCATTGTTTCCCTGTAGCGGTGGCCCTCATCAGAAGGGACAGCTCCTGCAGTTTCAGCACCAATAATTACTTGACTTCATGTCATAATCAAATCCCTTTAATAATGGGAACAATTCAGCGATTGCCTGGCGTAATCAAATTAGCCCAAGTCTTTTTGGATTTTCAATTATCTCCAGTCGGCGGAGCACTTTATCCGGGGCGCTGGCTCAGGCTCTGACTCGGAGCTCAGTGCTGCACCGGGGCTGACAGCAGCAGCCTCGCAATTACAATGAGGATCGGGCTAATGCGATGACAAGATGGGCCGCCTGCCTTACTTAGCCTTTCATTTGGGTCTCTCCTGCGTCCCTGGTCTTATCGTCCTCCCCATGTACCTGCTCTGCCCCCGAAACACAACGCTCCCTCTGTTTACCGGCTCTTTACACTGAGGGCGACCTGCATTAAAGCTGAGAGTCCCCTCGTTTTCCCTCTTTTAACCATTTGTAAAAGGGAAAGGGTTTGAGCGTCGTCTTAGCACCACACATGCACACTTGGAGGCTTTTCAGCGTAACAGTCTTCTACTGTTCGCCCCTGGCTTTGAAGCAGAGTCAAGCCTTTGACAGCAACCGCCGTCGCCGCCGCCGCCACTGAAGCAAAAAGCACCAGTTAAGCTACTGGAAGTTTAGCATGTACCGCTGGCAGCAATATGGCAGCCGCTTTAAGCTGAGCTGCTTGGTTATTAGGGAAAATGAGGAGAAAACATAATGTAGTTGGATCAAGAACGCAGTTAAACCAGCGAACATTCATGCAGTAGCTGAATTAGTGTCATTATAGTCATTCTCCAATCCAATCCATGATAAGCAGAGCACAGAAATAAAACCATACTGATGATTAGCTTGACATTCTATATCGCAATACGCTAATCAATTGTTACCATTTTCCTCAGAGATTACACAAATCTGGATGAAACATTTTATCTGAAAGGTATATTTTGTTCACGGAGTCAAATAAAACACTAATCATTAAAAATGTCATTAAAATCTGTCATTGTACTGGACTGTTTTACTTATTTTTAATTATACATCACACACTGTATTTTTCAAGCATCTGTT
Organism: Maxillicosta whitleyi; assembly: GCA_029822895.1. NCBI lineage: Eukaryota > Metazoa > Chordata > Actinopteri > Perciformes > Neosebastidae > Maxillicosta > Maxillicosta whitleyi. Next base: position 13,793,048 of record JAPSES010000069.1, on the reverse strand, counting down.
TTCATGTTTTTGCTGAATTAAAGCTTAGATTGGGGTTAATTATGCTTTCTGTTGATGTTGTAATAGTCAGAAACAAAAAAAAAAAGTTTGACATAAATTGAAAACTCAGAGATGACCAGCGTGTTTTCTGTCTGTTTTGTCTTGTTATGTTTTCATCTTGCCGCATCATTTTTTTCATCATGTTGCGTCGTGAATCATTTAGTTTGTTCTGTTTTGTTCAAGTTTCACTAAGGATCAAAACAAGCAAACAAAATATATTTCAATAAACTAGCAGAAAAAAAACATCTATTCTGAAAATTAGCAACTTAAATTTTTGGTCATGACGTTGTTTTTGCTATGAACCTCTAACTCTACCTAGAGTAACTTCTTCTGATGTATGTGTTATTTAATATTTCCACAACATGAACAGCTTCAGATGCCGCCCTGAAACCAGATGTTGGCTTGAAACTTGCATTTCAAAGGGAGTGAACGAAAAAAGAAACCCAGACTGTGATGCTGCTGTCCTCAGATGTAAAATACTTAAACACAAGTCAATATTTTCACCCTGTTTGAGTCATAAGATGTGGTTTAACAGCATGTTTAGACTCTAATAAGATCTTGAAAAATCGCAAGTATAAATCTACCAAATATAAATGAGCAAACTCACATGCCTAAAATAAAAACCCTGGTAAACAACAGCCGAGTCCAGGCTAAGAACACATTCTCATATTTTCTGAAAAAAAAAATATTAACACAAGTCATGTGTTTTCTTTCATAAGAAAAGGCTCATTATCCTTAGATTATGGCTTTGGATTATGAAACAAGTATATAGGAACAACAAAAAAAAACAATATATTTTAGATGATAACAGTAATACGTGGGGTGTATCAGCACAAAACAACACTTATAATTATAGCTGTTATATATGGAGCTCACATGGCTAAAGCTCGGATCATTTATCCATGTCTTAATGTAGCTGTGTTCATAAAGGCTCTAACATTGCACTAATAATCAGAATAATCATCCATCCTATATTATATGAGGGAAGTGTCTCGGGCATCACACAAAATCCAGAAAGAGTAGACTGCTGCAGTTTGGCATACTTATGTATTTTTGGTCAAGAAAGAGACTTGTGAAAACTGCAAGATGATAGGACTAATATGTTGGGAGATATTAGTACATTTGGAACACAATAGTCTCCCAATGGTCAATCACCTTGCTATGCCCAGAATCACAGAATCATGATTGAAGTGGTTTACCTAGCAACAGATAAACCACATTGCTATGGTGTCAAATTTCATGCGCCGAAACAGACATGTCAGCTGAGAGGTTAATCAACTAAAAATTCCAATGTAATTTACCAAGAAAGTAGCGGAAATTAAGTTAATTAAATTGTTGCCCTGGCGGTTTATAATGTTGATATATTTTTTTTAATAATAGGAATAAAATGATGTGAAGTAATTACACAAGTCCATCACAATGAATCAACTTTGATAAGTATCTGACCAATAAATTTGGGCCTCATTATAATGTAAAAACTGAGCTTTTGTAGCTACAACTTCTACTGTATGACTTTTTTGAGTTCATATTTCCCATAATTCCAGTTGAAATATTCACCAAATTCTACTGACCTACCTATGGCTGATTGGTTCATTCTGTGAATATCTGAGGTTAGCCTTTCAAGCTGGGACACAAACATAGAGGTGATAAAAAACCAAACCTGGTTTGTGTCTGATTGAACTGTGGTGTTGGAAACCTTTAAAGACCTATTGAGTGTTGTTGAACACCTTAATGGTGCAAATGGGATGGTCAATGAAGTGTTGGAGGAAAGTGAGGAAGAAGGAATCAAACAAACCGTCTGACAAATCAACAACTGATGATGGAAAACTGAGAGAAGGCCACATATTACAAGGCTAAATGTCAAAGCACTTTTATTTGTGGTGTGGTTAAAAAGGTCTTTAGCAGCGAAAACACATTTTGTGCATCCCAATGTTAATAGATGGCATCTCTAATGACTATTTCACTTGTGATGAAGAAACATCAACTGTGGATAATACTGTCCGTAGTTGTTATTGTCCAACCAATGGACACTGTGGCTAATAAGTAATAAAAAAAAAAACTGTGACGTAACGTTAAAATCGCAGTTTCTATATCTTAAAGCTACATTTACATGTGGATGGCAGGAACAAATGTAGACAAAATTATCATGTCATAACTTAAATCACTGCATATTAAAATACTTTGCAAACCCTACACTTCATATTACATTTGTTGCAGCTGTTGACACAGGTTCATTCATGTGTTTGTGGATTGTTTTAAATGTCTTCTGAAGGTAAAAGTCCATCGTACAAGAAATTAAAAAGTTTAGATAAGATGAAAGCAATGTTGTACGAGGCCCAATGTAAAAATGGAAACTCTACCACAAAGATAAAACGAATCACCTCTCAACATGGTGAGCATCCTGTTACGGTGACCTCTGCCCCCCCTGGCTGATTTGTTTTTTAACAGCGGGACTGTAATGGAAGGAGACAAAACTTCTAACTACCACTGAGTGTCCTGGGCGCCATCCCTGCTGCTCTTATTGGTGCATTAAAATAAATACAGGCGTCGACATCGGCGCTTGTGCTGATCGTAAAACCCGCGTCCACCTGGAAATGCTGCATGCCAAAAAAGTTTGCATGTTCAATAAATTCCAACAGCGCCGATAAACTGATAGAGAAGCCCTTGAAAAATGACACGCTGATGCAGATGAATGCGCTCAGTCAGTCAGACACTGGTGAATAATAAACAAGTTTACACAACTTCCACTCGTGCCAGTAAAGTTGGAAAACAAGCGCTGCTGGAAACGTCTGTGCAGTGGAATTTGTCAAATGTTATTAAGACAAACGCAGTGAAGTTTAGAGTCGACTGTGCTCAGGACAGGTCGCAATCGAAGTTAATGAAAACTGACAGCAAGAGTTAAACTTGTTTGGTTTTTTTTCATAAAGTGAGTGAATATCTTTGAAATTTCTTGAGAAAGCAGAATTCAAAGGAGTCTTCTTATACAGGCAGACATCCAGAGAAAACTGCACACCCATTGCACATACGGCAGATTTGAAAAGCAATAAATTAAAGTGTTTATACTTTGTGGTATCCATAGATAGTAGCAATAGGTTCACCATCAGCAAATATGAGTCATTTTGGACCCGGGCAGACTACGAAGCAATGATTCTGCTTTCTTTTCAGTTTTCGACTCTCAGAAAAATGCACTGAGAAACTAAGAAAGTAAAGAATGTTCAGTTTTTAACTGAGTTTCAGGATTTTTTTAAGGTGTTAATACTAAAGCGTCAAGTTTATCCTACATTTTAGTGCTGCGTTGAGTTGGAAACATCTTTATCCGTAGAAGAACTCTAATTATAACAGCCTGCCTAGATTTATTTATGTTTTTTGTTTGTTTTTGATTTTTAAGTAAAAGTGTCAGAAATTTTTTTTTTTATTTTTTTGCATCTTTTTCCAGGAAGAACTTAACTTTCAGTATCTGGCCATTAATTACAATTGTGCAATAAATGCTTAAAAGTGTGTTATAACAAAAAAAATAAACAAATGGATTGGATATAAATATAAAAACAAAAGTAAATGCTCAGAACAAAATGTTAAGATTACATTTAAAAAGCATCTATTTTACTAGTGTGCCAATTTTTTTGTTTGTCTAGATCACTCTATGTCCATGTTCCAGCTTATTTTAATTTAATTATTTCTAGACATTTTTTGCCTGTGCGATGGTCTCATGGTTCACTTTGTATCTAGCTGTAGACAGAGCCCCTCATTCCCCTCATTTCACTGAGAGAAACATCCACGATCCATAATCCACAAATATCAGTATACATATATTTATCTACTACTATCAATGAACTATACAAGCTAGAAAAATAGATATAAAAACAGTGGAAGAAAAAAAGGTGAAAAAAAAAAGCTGTGAAACTTGAGTAAAACACACTGGTAGAACATTCCCAAGCAGCATTATCACGGTTATATCCAATTTTTTACAAGAATTCTTCTGAAAAACACAGCTAAAGCTTCACTAAAATGCTGCTACAAGTAAGCCAAACATGGTCTTTAAAGGATTTTATCTGCACGGCTTCATTCATGTAATTTAAATATTAACAATAATGTGAGAATCTGCTGTTTAGTTTCAATTAGAAAAAAAAAAATTCTGCCAAAACTGAAGAAAAGCGGAGACACTCTGAGCAACACAAAGCCTTGTTCAATAGTTGTAGTGTTCGAAAATACTGAATGAACCATTGTGCTGAAAACTCAGAAATTTCTCTGAGTTTAGCTGAAGGTGAACTGGAAATAGTTACAGTAATGGGGAGAATAATAAAAATGGCCGACGTTCACTTGCAATGCAACTTCTAAACAGTAACTGTCATTATGGTGATATGATAATTCTGTTCATTTTTCTTTCTCTTTTTGTCTTGAGGGTTTGTTTTATCAGATAAATCAATTCAACGATAGCAGCTGGAAATGTTTATCTGTTGTGTTGAATTTGGGCTCAAACACAGATTAAAAAGTTATGCTGTCGTATTTGTTTATTAATGCGATTTTGAAGACAAAAGGTGAGACGGCCCAGAATTTCACAATCAGTCCAATGTAAACTCTCAGATAAACACTTTTAAATGTTTTACTATTTGTTGTTTACCTTCATTTTATGTATATTTTAATATTTAACACCCATTTATTCAATCTAATACTGCCGAAGGTTTTACCTGCAGGTTTGCATATTCTGACCTTAAAGACATTAACATCACATTAACTATCTTTTTGTTGTTTCTTGCTAAATCTCACTGACATAAAAAATATATATATATTAACATGAGATTTAATTGCAAAATGAAGTGTGTTTTGGTGTTCATACATCTTCCACCTTTCAGTTTGTGCTCTTTTTTAACGATTAAACCATTTGCATAAAACCATTATTTTCCATCTGTTTTAATGGTTTGATATTTATCATCAGAATTATCAATACTGACTGATATGAAGACGTTTATCATCTCCTAGGAGCACTATACCTTCCATGTGAACGTGTAAATCCTCAGTTTAAGACTTTTTATCATTACATTCAGATATTCCTTGTTGCTTTCATAACAAGTATACGAGGTGAAGAGGTGAATTATGGTCAAACAGCGCTGCAAAGATCAGTTCATTCACTGACTAAATAAAATTAGTCACTTTATTTTGTAATCAATCTTCAAGTTGGAGCTCACTGGAGATGCTGGTTTTGGGTTTTTCTTTGTCATATTTGATAGTAAACTGAATATGTTTGCAATTTGGATCAGAGGCTTAGAAAAAACAAATTAGAATGTGTTTCATTTCATCGTGTTGTGACATTTTATGAAAACAACATTAAACGACTCAAACTAATAATAATAATGAATGTAAAGTTATCTCGAAACTCCCAAACACATAAAACTACAGATATAAGATGATAAGTGCGGGTAAAAGCTGACAGTGATATATGATATGTAAAGCTTTTTCTAAGAAGGATACGGTAAAACAGAACTAAAAAATCATTAAAAATCTGTACAATCACCTGCATAATGGTGGATTTACACAGTAAGATGACTGAATTAATAAAAACAGACAGCGTGCGGTGGTTAAATCTTCCTTCCGTGTACATGTCGCTCATCCGTTTATTTCCAACATGACCAAACATCGATTTGACTGAACCTGCGACTCGGTGGCAGTTTAATAAATGATCAACAGAAACGTTGGCTGCAGTTGTACAAATTACACGTTCACTTCCCGCACGTCTGGATTAGTGGCAAATTTTATTCTACGGGAAAATTGATAAGCGGCTAACATTCACCTTCATCATTTGTGTCCTAGAATGAGATATTTAAAGCAGCTGCTTCTATTTACAGGCCCATCTATCAAAAGTGGACAAAGCATGATCACACATTTCCATAATTTAAACATTACATTTTAATCATGTTGTGTAAGGACAAAGAGAAGAGACGCCGTCTTCTCACTATTTACTGTAAATGTTCCTCCTCTCTTCTTACTCATTGACTGTTTCGCTGATGTGATTATTCACCCTGTTTGGGTTTTTTTTCCTCCTCTTGAATATTTTCTATTTGAATATTATTCCATAATCAACACAACATGTTGCTGCTTGTCTGTGTTTACATCACTGATTTGCATTCAAATCATATTTCCTCTGCCTCTCGTCGGCATGCTCAAGTGCAGATGCTCCTGAGGTAGCTGGGAAAAGGTGCCAAATATACTGTGGGAATAAATAAACACTTTATCAGGCCACGGAAGAGAGGGAAACCTATGTACAGGGGAGGAGCAGGACCGAAAAAAGGAGGGAAAAAGACTCCATTGTCTTCTTTTGAACGAGCAGTGTGAGAAGTGATAATTAACCGGTAATTAATTTGGTGGTCTTTATCTCAGAGCAATGTGTGCTCTGCAAAAGATTAGGAGAGCTTTTTAATAAGCGGCATAGAGTTTGATTCTGCCTATTTCCGCCTGCAACAAATAAGCCTGTGTTTGTTTATTCCAGACAGGCAGCTGGCAGAGAGCTGCTGATACGTTCACAGGAAGGCTTTCCCGGTTTATTCTCAGCCTGATGCTGCTAGAGGAGGAGGAGGAGGCGGCAGAGGAGGAGGCCTGGAACCCTGCATGTGCACCTCACAAGCCCACTGATAATTACACATGAACGCTTTTTTCTCCTGGTGTGGACAGCTGAGAGTCGACTGCATTATGTTTACTGTACCGCGGTGCTTTAATGACACCGATGTGGGTATTAATGTGTTTTACGCCCTGAAACGACACCATTTTTAAGGCAACGTTTCACTGTAAAGGTGCAGTGGTTTTTATAGTTTTCTGCAGATTAATCGATGATGCAGTTTTTTTGGGTTTTTTTTTTTCGTTCTTTCTGATGGACGACTGTTCATTAAAGACATTTTACAAACTACCTGCAAGACTAGATCCAGGCTCCGGTAGTGCCAGAAGCATACATAAGGATTCCTGAGGTTCTATGGAAAAAATAGTTTCTCATAATACTAAAATCACTCCCTTATTTACACTTAGTTTGATCCCGATTTGGGCTTAAATGCTTTCCCCCCCATCATCTAATTATGTCAGGAGGGGCTGGTGGTGTTTTCCAATCTCTAAACTCTTCTAATTTTATCAGTCATCAGAAATCCATCTATCAACCTTTTAATTCCTGCAAAATTCACCACTGTGTCATTGTTCCAGTTCTAAATGCTTAAAAATGGAGTCCCAAAATAACAAGGATGCTGTTTAACTCAACAAGTCTGAGCAATTTCCTGCTGAAACACAGTCTTTTCTGCATCTCCCTGTCAGATAAATAGGGAGGATATGAGATAATCTCATTAGGCGTATTATTTCCTTTGTGACACATAGAAAGGAGAGCATATTACTGAGCCATGTTAAAAAAGGAAGGCATTAAAGTCAAGAAATCTGTTCATTCCTTCACATACCAAAAAAAGGGATGTTCCTTTGGTCTGTTGTTGTACTGTAAAGCAAATCCAGAGCACTGCTGCCATCTACTGGACAATACTGACAAAAGAAAAGAAAAGGATGAAAAGCAGAGCCAGACGCAGCACAGCTCTGGGATCAAACTGGAAACCAATCACATCCAGGTCCACAAAATGCAAACACAAGACTCTGAGGTTTGGAGGCGATTTGACAAATCTGGTGAGAACTTCACCAGTGGAAAATGTAAAATCCACCAAAGAATACAGACAATTCATCACATCCATCACTTATAATGACACCACGAAGTGTTTATGAAAAACCCCTGCAGCTAAATGAGCATCAGATGAGTAGAAACAGAAGAAAAGCTCTTTTTTTTTTTTTTTTTTGGGGTGGGGGGGTGGGGGTTGTTTTAAA
>JAPSES010000069.1:13763614-13785073 GCA_029822895.1 Maxillicosta whitleyi | reverse complement strand
GTTGTTTTACAGCCTCTGTGCAGTCCTGTCAGTGTCCACCAGATGTCCCTGTGCAGACAGAAATGCCACGGCCCTTCTGCACTCCACTGTCCTCAACCGACCCCTGCCCAAACTGCAGCAACCGCCCGGCGTGTCCCCTCCGACGCCCCCCACCATGGCCCTGCCCAACTCGTACCCATCAGCCCCCTCTCCTCCTGCCTGGGCTGAAGCCATGCATCATCATCATCGGGCCTGTGTGAACGCCCGCAGAGGGAACAGATTCCGCCGGTTTAGCAGGAGTTAAATCCTCCTGAGAAGCTGAAAAACTGTCTCCTGGTTTATATTTAGTGTGCTCCGAGGAGGCAGGAACCATGTCCGAAATGTCACACAAACCGACCGACGCTCCCGCCTACTGTACGTCCTTCACCGGATGACCTAAATCAATTGTCAGAGGCACAACGGGGTGAGTGCCCCCTACTGGAGCCTGACCTTAACACTTCTGTCCCTGGTTGAAAAAGAAAAAAATAAATAAAGAGATGAAATTAGACTGCTCGCAAACACAGCCGGCCTGTGAATAATGAATAGAAGATGAACACCGTTCGAAACAATAGAGGCCCCAGTGGCTGTGGTGCAGCTGTTCCGATGGCTCCCAGCATGCACTTCACTCCTGGGCAGCCTGTGCCTTTATACCCTCTAATACAGTAGCACACGGAGGGCGCACCTGCTGTCCCTGCGGCGGCCCTGGGCCCCTCCGACAGCAACGCCACACAGCCAATAAAAGAAATATGAGCTGGATGTATCAGGAGGCCAAACACACATGAACACACACAGCAGAATGAGGATATACGAGCACACAAAATCCAACTCTATTTGTCTCTACTTATACCACCCCCCCCCCCAACACCCTCTTGCATCGCTATCCGCTCCCTCCACACACCCCTCCTCCACGTCCCCACGGCAGAACTGACTAAAAGTAATTATACATGTTTAATAACTTCAAGGACTATAAAAACCGCTGTCGGGGGGCGAGGAGGTCCAGTTTAACGATGGTGATAAAAATGAGGGTAAGGAAGAGGGGACAGAGGGAGGGGGGAGCGGTGACAGGAAGAAAATGAGCTGGTGAGAGAGAGAGAAAGAGAGAGAGAGAGAGAGGCAGAGAGAGTGAGAGGCCTTGGAAAATATCAGGGGGATTACATCGACTGTATGAAAAGTAGTTCAGCAGGGCTGAGACGGGTTGAACTGTTATCGTACTGGTTCTGGATCCCATACTGACCCGCTTCATTCTGCAGCAATGCATTGTTTTTGTTTGTTATTCTACGGGGTTTTCTCTACTGTCATAAGCAAGGGTGTCAAACATACAGCCTGTGGGTCAAAAAAAGGCACACCAAAGGGTCCGATCGCTCCCATGAAATGCAAAAATTACACTGAAGATACTAATAATGAAGGATGTTAAAATGATTTAATTTCAGGTTCCACGTACAGTCCAATGAGTCAAACCAGTAAAATATTATCATAATTGCCTATAAATAATCACAATTCCAAATTTCTCAGTTGATTTTATTTTAGAAATGTCAAATTACATTAAAAATATTTACTATCCTTTCACAAAAAATGTGAATAACCTGAACAAATACGAACAACCTGAACTGTGTTAAGTGAAGTAAGTGCAATTTTACCAATATTTTATACCTGTTACTAAACTGTGGTCTGTAAGTTTAATGCACATGTGTAAATGCTACGCCGATGGATAATATTGCTAAAATTGCACTCGTATATTATTCACAGTTTTTAGAGGAGAGTTTGTAAATGTAAATATTTCCATAATGTAATTTTCCTTTTTTTTTTACTCTAAAACAGAGAAGTGAACTAAAAAACTGAACTAAAATGAGTTTGATACCCTCGCTCATAAGGCCTTGATGCCATTCAGGGTGCCACCTGAGACACATTCATGTACAATCAAAGAGGAGAGCATCAACAAAATGACTGCAGTCAGTCTCCTGTGGACTTCAGCAAGTTTCAGCTGCTTTTCCAAAGTGTTTTCAGTGTGTATGCAGGGTCTTATGCCACAACAGCAAATAAATAATAAAGATGCAGAATTATGGATCATTATTATTACTGTACCTGTGCACCTTTTAAACAAACCCTGCAAAAGGCATCCACTACAGATGGTGTTGTTTACAATGATTTTACATTAATATGACTTAAGTGGTGTCCAAAATAACCTTAAAACAGTGTGTATGACAATAAAAATGGTTCCGAATTAGAAAACGTCTATAAAAAAAAAAGTTCTATGTTAAAAGGAAGCCATATTAAATCGAAGCAAAAACCTGGATTATTATCCAAAATACTAGAGTTCTATGTGAAAACTCCAGTTTAATATAATTTTACTTCATTATTTGTTATGTAGAGTGGCACTAACCAAGTAATTAATTGCCAACTTTCAACAAATACTGAAATAACAGGCGACTGAAAAGTCTATGAGTTGTGACCAAGTAAGACATTTAAGCATGTCATATTTGGTTTAGGAAACAAGTAATCAATAAATAAATATAATAGATAAGAATATGATGGGTAAAATAATAGCTGTGACTCTCTTTATCTGTATTGATTTTATGATGAGGTTAAAGGTTTTGTGGTTAAGACACTACATGGACGCCAACATTAAATATTTTTACTGCAAATGTGTAACAAGGTTACAGTGTTATGCAACAACAAAATGATTGGAGTTTTGGTCTTTTACTGTGAAAATGATATTGAATTATATACTGTAGGCGGTTACAGATTTATTCTTTTTCTGAAGAAGCAAACAGTGAACACTGAATCATTCCTTTCTTTTGATATTTTTTCTGTACAGAAATGTCTTCTTTAGGTAGATCTCCAGTCAACATGCAGCTGCATTCATTCAATATTTGTTCAAGTTGTATCTGATCTGGCTGCTTGTTTCATTGGCCAATCAAATCACTGCACAACAATCGACAAAACCCAAGTCTGTCACATCTGGATGTGTACCAACCAACCACCAATTACCAAACACATACAAAATGATAAAATATCATTAGTCAATTAGACACTTTTTCCACACACTGCCTGTTCCATTACTTGTACTTTATTTTATATTATTCTTACCTCCTTTGCTATTTCGTCTGTTTTAGTGATAATTATTTTACTGTTTAATTGTGGCTGTTGTCACCATGATTTTGTTGTATAATAAAGTTCTATGTCCATATGTTACTGCTGGAAATTTGACAGTATTTTCTTTCTGTTTTGACGCATGTGTGTATATTTTATTTATTTATTTATTCACTGCACATTTTTTTCCCAGTTAAAACCATCTGTTAGAAACGGGACACTGACGAATTAATTAAAATATCTGCATGATTTACAACTGGGTACAGACCTACAGACTTTCCCATCTCTATTAGACGATCAGGGCCAAACGTCCGCCATGTTACCCACAATCCTCCTCTTTTCAGTCTATGAGTAAAGCCTGGAATATGCCGTGCCCAAATTCCTAGGGAGTAACGTCTTTAAAAGTCAAACAGACAATGGCGATGAGGGAAAACCTGTTTCAGAGGCGCTGAAGTGAAGCAAATCTCTTGTAGCTGGCATCCTGACGGAGTCAGACACTCGTGGGCCGGGCTTGTATTAGTTTGAATTCTGGGAGTGTGGGATTGACGAGACAAAGCTACGCTGTCTGCTGTGTGAGAACACAGGGCGGCGGAGGAGAGATTGGGCTTTTTTGCTATAGACACCGAGTGATCCCGGGGTTAGTTCTGAATTTCTCTGCCTGCTTTGACTGACTGCAGTTCTGCCTATTTGGTGTGCAGCACAGCATGAAAATCCCCCGAATAACCCCCGGTTCACTCATTCCCACAGCAGCCTGAACACAGAAAAGACTTGCCGTGTTTTGGGCGAAGGAAACACATATTGGAACACACAGCTCATCTAGTTTGACTGACCTTGGCTGAGTTACATATTTTGCTTTCGTTTTGTTTTCACTGTAACCTCCTGATCATTGAATTATTGGAGAAAGTGTGGATTCTTCACAGGCCTGTCTGACAGTCGAGTGGAATTCCTTTTCAGTTCATTGTGAGAGGGAACAGAAGGTCTGTCGAGTTCATGCTGCCTCTGCTCTTCCTCGCTCAAGGCCTGAACATTTTGCAGTTATGTATTCTCTCCCAACTTCCTGACCTTGTCCAGGTCCAGGTGAGTGTTCTGGGTTCAGTCGACCCAGATGCCCGGCAGGCAGGTCTGTTTGGCCCGGGCTGTGCGGAGGCGCCCGCTGCCCCGCTGAGGGCGTGGGCGAGAAGTGTGAGGGACGCTGGGAGGAGGAGGAGGAGGAGGAGGAGGAAGAGGACATTCCTTGGCCTCAGGTGAAAGCGGGCAGAGTGCCGCAGTGCCGGACACACACTGAGAGCAGGAATATATAAACACACTGAGCTGCAAGCTGCACCTGCTGGCACACACACACGACGACGCACGAAAAACATGCATATGCACACGGATCTGCTCCGATGTACTTGCACACAAATCATATTCATAACAAGACTCAATGTAAACAAACAAAATGAGTAAAGCACTCGCGTCTGGCATAAAAATACACAACAGCGGTATGACTGCGCAGGTATTCTCTGTATTTATATCACAAACACAACACTGACACACTGTTGGGTATTACAGCACACTGCCATCCTCCTGCTGCTACTTCCGGTAACGACGGCCAAGGCCCCGGCTCTAAAGAAAGAGTGAAGCCAGGGATCAGGACTCAATGCTTGCCAACACCAACCACCAACAGCACCCCTCCCCCCCCACCCTCCAGGACCATACTGCCCTGTGCATAAACCCACTCAGATCCAGCAGCAGTGCACACAAAAGGATGTGGGAAGATGGTGGCAGTAGTCCCGAAACGGTGTGGACGCACATATACGACAAGAGCGTTCTGCTGATACAAACACGGTGGAGAAGCGAAGGAGGTGGAGGTGCAAAGTTGCACATCGACATCCAATACACGCTCGAAACACAAAACAAACACACACACAAAAAAAAAAAATCTCCAAGAACGGTTCAATACTTCCTCCAGGTTTTATTTTTGTCAGTGTGGTGGTGAAGCTACAGAAACAGCAGTTGAACACATTCCTGACCTAATTTAATATTGCTAACAAACTCAGCTAATCAATGTGTTTTAGGGTAAATAATTGAAAAGACACCGGCTCCTGTTGCTAATAGAAATCACTACTCAACAACAGAAACGGCGATTACAGCAGCTTGGAAACGGAGCCTGAGGTGGAACGGCTAAAGGGTTGTGTATGGTTATCAGGTGGATGCAAACACCGGCACAGTGGGATGGTCACGGTACATGCAGAAATATTTAGGAGCTGTTGATTTGTTGTGGATTTATCTGAGCTTGACAGATCAAAAATACCAGACTGTACATTTATCAGGAAAAAATATCTACTACTACTATTACTACTACTACTGTTCCTGTTTCTTTAGATGAGGATGCTGCCATGAGATGTGGATTGGAACACCTAGAATTGAAAGCTACAGGTTTTATAATCAAATATTCACATTAATCAATTTATTTTTTCAACTAAATCCAGCAAACGTATTATACATTATTGGTCATAGTATTAGTAAATAAACTCAACTGGTAAGACTTTAGTTTGTTGGATACATTTTAACCCACTTTTTAAAGGTCTTCCCTTCACCTGAATAGATATTTTTTGCCTCCCGACATGACTTTTGTTCCGCGAAATATCTCAAAATCTAAAATTATTTGGTAAACAAAAGCATGCCAGACCAGTAGGTGGCAATAACGGCTTCAGCAGCAATACAACGAATATGAATAAATACGATTCTGAGTGAATGTGCAGAGTAGCAAGACAAAAATAATAGTAAGGATTTATTAATTTGACACCTACTTTTCCAGTTAAGAGTTAAAAGGATATGGTGAAAAAAACCACAAACTGGAGATACTGGTTAAAGATCACAATACAACAGGAATACAGGAAACTAGTTTCATCTGCCAAGATATTTGCCAAAAAAAAAAAAAAATTAATTCATGAAATTAGCAACAAACGGCAGAAAAATGACTAAAATTATCAAATAGTCAAGTGTGCAAAACTGACCAAAAATAAACAACATAACAGAACAAAATGAAGAAAACTGACTAAAAATACTTCACAAAATACACATCATGTATAAAACTAATCAAAATGTAATCAAATGAATGAATGAAATAAATAGATAAACCAAATAAATGCTTCCTAACTATTAAATTAAAAAAAGAATAATGACTAATACTTCACATGTAAAATCAGACATGACCTTAACTGACCGACCATAACGTGTCACACAATGAGCTCATTTTTCCACTAATCAAAGCTGGATTAAAATCAGACCACACTGATCGACAGGGATGGGACTTTGAAAACGAGGCCATGATGGAGTCGATACAGACACAGAAGAAGTCAAACACACTCCGACACCAACAGCTTCGTCCCTGCAGAGTGACTGAGGAGAGCGATCTGTCGAGGAGACGTCGCCTTGGCCTCTGACGATGGCTTCCCCTCCAGAGCCACAGGAGACAGGACACTCGGCACTGGCTGGCTTCAGGTTAGCTCCATTTGGCAACCGGCGGGCCGAGCTGGCCTCGGCGTGTTCACAAATGAGCGTGGAAGAGAAAGGTGATGATGTGTGCGCGGCAGTGAAGCCAGCGGAGTCATTATGAGAATCCATCATGACTTATTATCACCGTAACTGATCATATCGTACACACGCATGGTTGTACTGTTCTTGGATGACAGCCTCTTATTTTCTGCAGTACAAATGCTGATAGAAATGAGAGGCTTGTTGTCACTACCGCCGCCGCCCCCACAGCACCCAACCACGGCCCGATCATGAGATACACGCAGTAAAACCGCACGCCTGCTCGTTTGATGACAATGACCTCCCCGACTCCGCCGCCTGTTTTCATGGAGCTTTGGGGAAGTGTCTTTTTGACAGGATGACACGCCGCTGTGCCTCGTACCGAAAGACAATTCCAATCAGAGCTCCATTCAGATAGCACCATTCAGAAAACAGGAACAATGGAATAACTGAAGTCTATCATGTTCTGCCATGTAAAACAACCTTTGGGCTAATTGTTCCCAATTAGGTGGCTGACACAAAGGGAGGCTGACAAGCACACAGGTGCCTGTCTGGATGACTGTCTCTCACAGGGGCATCTCTGCTGCTTTAGCTTTGTTAGCGTCACACAATGTTCAGCGCATCTCCCACATCAAAGCGACTGAAGGGATTCATATTCAAACAAAATCGGACCAATGTCCCTGCATCTCAAAAACAACTTGAATTTGTGAGATTATTAGGTTCTGTCGCTACGTTACATTCCTTTGGTCTTGATACAGGAGATCAATCCATATATGACTTCCTGTACTGATATCGCTATCGCCATGAAAATATGACCCATTATAAGTAAAAGCAAATTGTTAGTATTTTTTAAAAAAAAAAAATGTTAAAATTCTAAATTTCTCAAATTGTGAGTAAACTTTATAGAGATTGTCCCAAGGAAGATACTTATAAAATTTGAACTGAATCCAACCACCAGTTTTGTTGTACAAGACTGTTGAAAGCCAGACATTGGTGACCTTAAATTTGGGTCTTCAGAGTCACTCAAGGTTAAAGGTCATGGTTCCAAATAAAAGTCCATGTGTGACTTCCTATCCATGCTCAATGATAAATGCATTGATATCTATAACCATTTTCATGTTATAAGGCATCCCAATTTGGCCTATTGTAAGCAATTTTTTGTGAGAAAATTTGTAATATTTTAAAAAATGTAACAACATACGTTTCCAGGCACAACAAACCCCACCCTTCGCACATATTGTAGCTTCTTTCGGCATTGATCCAACTGATGTTTATGTATGTGGTGATGTCAGCATACCAATTTCCTCTATGTATGTGCCAAGTTTTAAGTAAATTGAAACAAGATATATGTTTTTATAGAGGTTTGAAATCGTGGCCATTATAAGTAAATGGGAGAAGAAAAAAGATGTTAAAATTTCATTAAAATTTTTATTTATTTTTTTTTTTTTCTAAATTCATAAAAAATGTTTTACTTAGACCTACTCTTACCAAAATAGAATCAGATCTATTCTGGGTCACTGTTAATCTATAAACACAATTTGGTATGAATTCAACCAATAGTTTTGCTGCTACACAATTAAACAAACAAACCGAACCAAAAACAGTACCCCTTGACTTCCCTTTGGGGGGTCAGGGTAAAAATGGAAAAAACGAAATTGGTCAAAACTGTGACTAAACTTTGTAGACACTGTCCCAACAACACTACATGAAAAATTGGAAATACATTCGACCAGTAGATGAAGACGAAGAGCAGTAGAGGGCTCTGCTTCTGTCATTTCTTCCCCATAAAAGCTTGGTGAAGAACCATTGATGCTTCGGGGCTAAGTGCAAGTTTGTCAAACAAAGTGCAACTGTGTGAGTTGTGCACACACATGTCAATAAGTTTAATGTAAACTTATAAAAACATGGAGTCTGGATTTTCACTGCAGGTCATATTCACAGATTTAATTATTTCATTCAGTTTATATGCATCTAAATACAGATCTTTAAGGGCAAGTATTGAAACACTGTATATTTCTGCAACATTGTCCTGGTGTAAATATTCTGGTTGTCTGTACACTGTGTTCAGACACTAACCTTTTGTCTCAAACTCCCCATTGAGTGCATAAACAGGCAGAAACCAGCCCATATGGCATCTTATTCTCTTAAACAAGCTGCACTAACAAAAGTAATATTAATACTGATAAGCTCAGTGATCATGTTTATTTCTAGGTTGACAAATTTTAATAACGCAAATGTGAGACAAAGATTATATTTGTGTGGGATGTAATACCACTGCAGGATTGACTTAGATTTAGACAGAAAGTCTTTAGAATCAGTATCATCAGTTTGTCTCAAACACTTCCTGAAGGTTGAGTACAACAAAACAGACAAAAAAAAAAACATGAAAACTGACCAAAAATTAACAGAATAATCTAAAAATGAAGGAAACAATTAATAAAATGAACTGAACTGATTAAAAAAAAAAAAAATGAACATAACGGAGAAATTTGATCAAAATTATAAATAAAATAAATAATAATAATAAATATAAATAATATAAAATGTTGACTTAAATTAAGAAAAATAAACAGCAAAGGAAAAATGGCCAAAAATGACCAAAATATTCAACAAAACTGTACAAAATAAACAAATAATAAAAACAAAACAAAAAAATGAAGGAAACTGACCAAGAAACTACAAAATAATCAATATAAAACCTAAATAAATAAATAGAAGTGCTTCCTACATTCTTAATAGAAATATAATTGTATGTTAAAACACTAAATCCCCAGTATTCTAAAATCAGAAAATGCATTAACAACAATTACAAATAACTGTGCAGAGAATAAAACATTTATTAGAAAATTAAACACTAAGTAACCACATCTACTAACCTATATGATGTTTTAAATTAGCATTTTCTTTCCTTTCTGATAATCCAGATAATATATGCAATACCTTGGATATAAATGTTTCTTCAATCTGCTTGGGCTCATGTATTCAATAGGATCAATATGTTTAGTAGAGGAGGACAGTTATCCATAAATCAATTAAAATCCTCGTCTTCAGAACTAATGCTCTTTAGTATCTGGATTTTCTGAAAACAGTAAGGAAACTGGGAAATAATGGTAAGTGCCGCAGGATCTAAAAGGTACACATTTCACTTCTATTAAAGTGGAGCTCATGTGGGAATATGCACCATTTGAGCCTGATAAAATGTAAAATAATAAAAAGTTTTTAATTAGATTTTTACACAAGGCTAATCGAGAGGAGACGCTGCAGTAAAGCGACGTTCACCGCCACTGATTTTGCACATTTCACTTGTAAAATTAGAAATCTGCAATTAATCAGAGTACATAAAATCAATGCAGACTCAGAGCAGGTAGTAAACAGAGGAAGAGCTACAGAAACCATCATTAAAGTGGTTTTCATCAGGTTTAGATTCGATTTTAGAGTCAAATCATCTCTAATAGACTGGATAACAAGGAGTTAATACAAACTCCACCATCACCAATGTATAAATGAATCACAAATACAAAATATTAATCAATACTCGTATGCTGTGAAGCTGCTCTATAGGAAAAACACTGGATTAAGACACTTCATGTTGATTTTTGGTTCAGGTTTGTATCAAAAACAGCTGTATTACATAAGAATGACAAGAGCTCACGATAACGCAATAAAACCTTATATTTATCAAGCTCTAACTTTGTAAAGTTTGGGATAAAGAAGTAAAAACAATTAATTCAGGAACAACTAGAAAAGCACTCAGAGAGCGCAAACCTCCACTAAACAGCACAGTTCAGGTCACACATTTAAAGCCACTACATGAGAAAACAGGAGTTCCACTGCCATCTGGTGGACATCTGTTAGTGCTACAACAAAGTCAATGATAGTAATAATAGAGAATCATTTTAAAAATTCCTGTATCCAGACAGTGATCCGGATCACCTCCAAAATTTAATCATCTGTTCCTTGTCTCAGAGCAAACATTTCCTGAAAATTTTATTAAAATCCGTTCATAACATTTTCAGTTATCTTGCTAACTAACAAACAAACCCTGGAGAGAGAGAGAGAGAGAGAGAGAGAGAGAGAGAGAGAGAGAGAGAAATGTAAAACTACTCTACAATTAAGAACAAGCAAGAGTTAAACCAGTGAATGTTTCTCATCAGGTTTTCTCATCATGTGCATTGTCTCACTTTAACTGAACCTTCATCTTCAGAAACAGCAAAGTTTTAAAGTTAGAAAAGAGTCAGAGATGCTCAAAGGGAGAACAAATGTCAAATATTATTTTTATTCCAAGTTCAAAAGGTGATTTTTGGTCTTGAGTGTAATATTTAAAACCATTATGTAAAGACACAATGTGATGAAAACAAAAACCTAAAAACTGACAAAATGAAAATATCAAAAGGTTTTGACAAGAACATTACATTTGCTACAAGACAAAAATGATAGAAAAGTTAAAATGTGATGTAAATCTCGCAAAAAGATGAAAGCAATGTAGAAGAAAACAACATAGAAGATGTGACAAAGATGTCAAAAGACAGAAAGAAATGTGTGAAATATGCAAAAAGATGAAAATTAACCTTTTTATACCTGCCTGTGTTTTCATGGTAACGATGCATGGCACTCATAATAATATACATGTGCTATACATTAGAACATCAACTAAAAGCTCAACAAAACCAATTCTTGGAAAATAGAACAAAAGTCAAACAACAATATGATTGACCAAATTAACAGAACAGATAAATACCATTTCTCTTTTCGTGTAACATCTGCTCATTTTTTTCAATGATTTTCATTTCAATTTCTACTATTGATTTTTGCTCATGTTACTCAGTATTTGATTGATTTTTGCTCATTGTATTTATCATTACTTCAATTTTTAGTAATTTTCTTATACTTTTCCCATTGTACATTGCTTTTTAAAAAAATTATAATTAACATTCTTAATTATTTTGTCCATTTTTATTTCTGTCTTGGTGTTTTTGCTCATTTTTGTACATTTTTTTGATCATTTTCGTACTTCCGTCATTTCCTTCCTTGGTATGTTTCATTTTGTTCAGTTTCTTTTTCATTTCCCTTCTTGCATTAATTTTTTTGCAAATTTTTCTGTTAACAGGGTCAGACATTCTTTTGCTTTATATTTGTATTAATTCTATAGGTTATTTCATTCATTTCTTTTTTTTTTTTTCATCAGTCTCAGACTGATGCAGCGCTAAGCTAACAGTAAGTAGATCCAACAGTACAGGAAGTATTTCTCTGCTGCTAAAACTCACTGAATGACACAAAGAAGAGCGAAAAATAAAGTGAGAATTATAAATATTGTCTCATCTTTGCTGTTTTCTGATCATAACTTGGTTTCATTGGATAATCCATTGTTTTGTGCAACATTGACCTAATTCCGACTATTAAATTCAACCGTAGTTGTCGTACCCATTGATTTCAACCCAGACTATGAATGTTGTAGCAGAAAACTTCTACACCTGTGAAAAACTCTTTCTTCTCTTGACAGTTTGAACATCTCCTGGATCTTCTGATTTGAATATTGACTTGACATGATGAGACCTTCCCCTTGGATCTGCTCCGTAGACACAAACCGGCGCCATCCATCACTAAAGTGAAGATATAAAATGAAGGCTGACATCTAAATGATTCCACCCAATTCCCCATATTTCACAGGAGGGCTGCTAATATGAGTGTTGACATTTAAATGAACATTCTCATCTATGGGAAGGTCTAATTTGATCAATGTGAGAATCCAAAAAAGAATAAGAGGAGTTTGCCGCACACACGGTGATGTGCATCTCTACGTACATCTGTCACCTTCATGAAAGCAGACCTCCCGGTGACCTGGTCCCGCTAAGACAAAGTCGGCGCTCACAGATTAACTGCGGGCTGCCTGCATCTGTGACTCAGCCGCAGCCGCCGCCGCTTTCATCCGGCGTGGCTGCAGGCGGCGGCAAATGTACAATACAACGGCTTCACAGAGACATGTGATGGCAGACGGAGACGAGAACACACAGATACGAACAAAACGCTTCCAACAACAGCCATGGCAGCTTAATCGGAGATAAAGATCCCGCGTTTCCTGCAGCGAGTCCCATTCCCCCCCCTCACCCCCCCTATCCCCCGAAAACCTGCCACAAAACCAACACTTTTTCATCCTGAATGGCTTTATTTAATGAGGCCTGCGTGTTGTGATACTTCCTTTTCTCTTTGTGACATTTTTTCTTTCGTTCTCCAAATGAGCCGCCACACAGGAAATGATGAAATCTCCTGACAGTGTCACAGATGACGCACAGAGGAGAAGCAACGAGAGGCAACTGAGTCGAAATCACAGCAACTATTAACATCTCGGTGATACACTTGCTGAACTGTCCACATTACTCCTCAAGCGTACAGGACCTGTCGCCATCTAAACACCTCATGTACGTATTATTTCAGTTTGTCTCCGAAGCTTAACGTCAACAACGAACATTGTTGATCATAAAAACTGCTCAGCTATAAAAAAGAAAAAAAGCAACACTTGAAGAACATAATGTCTTTACAATAATACCACTGGAAAAAGCAGACTGTGTCTCCTCAGAAAAAAATAAAGGAATCAATAAAATTACAAAATAATCAACAAGATGAGTAAAACTGGTGGAAAAAATTAAGCAAATAATGAATTTTAAACAAAATTAATCAACAAAACTGGACTAAAATGATTTACATATTCAACAACATCTATAAAACTGTCTGAAAATGTACGAAATAATTTCAAAACTAGAAAAAATTTACCGATTTTTCCGATTGTGTCCACACATTTATATGAACTACGATTGCACAGACAGACCTCTATTTCTATTCAAGCAGAAATGGTTGTATTTAGTCCAAAACTGACCCCATTTACAGCGTTAAAAACACTGCAACATGTTTCTGTACATACACAACACTTCTCCAACTCTTTCACAATAAAAGCCCTGTATTATTCTAGTCACCAACTGCTGCAACCACGTGCGTTTTGACTGTATAAACTCTGACTTTCTGTGGCACGTACATTTCTATAAAATGACATTAACAGTGAAAAACAAAGACACACACATGCAGTGACTGACATCAGGCTATGTAATTTTAGATGAATGAGTATACTGTTGAATGTATTAAATTAAAATATAAAGGTTCTGGGTGTTTATCAGTATTATCAATAAAAATCAATATAAATGTACATTTTGCAGGAAAAAAAACAAAAACAAACAAAAAAACACAGAACCCATGGCCCTATAGGTCACAGGCATGGATCTTTATGCAGGAGATCAATCTCCTAAAAGGATAAATCAAAAAATTAAATCAAAGTCTATATATGATTTTTTATCAGTGCTCAATAGTAACTATAAGCATATCTTTAACCATTTCCATGTTATAAACTGTCCATATATGGCCCCTTGTAAGTAAAGGCAAATTTTTTATATTTCAAAAGATTCTGCAAAATTTCAAAAATCTCAATTTTCCCGTGAAAAGACTTTGTAAACATTGTCCCAAGGCAGCTACATATAAAATGTGAGATGAATTTGATCAGTAGTTTCATCAGAGAAGATGTTTAAGTGTTTATTCCTGGAGGATTCTGTTGGGTTCCTGTATATTGGCTTAAAACTCTAGTTGAGACCAGCTCTAAATGTAAAGTGTTGTGAGATAACTTTGTGTTATAATGCAACACATAATTCAATTTGATTGACTGATTGCTAACAAATATGATGATGATGACATAGATGAAGGCGTATGACATAGCACCTAACAGCTCATGGCCTATATGCCGGTGAGCTAAAAAGCATTGAACGCACATGATTTTCAATATTCAGAGTATCTAAATGACTCCAGTTCAGTGTAACAGACTTCATCCAGTCTATTGACGCCCACCGTGGTCCCTCCACCACTACCCCAACCCCACTCGGCACCGAAACCAGGAGGCCGGACCACGGCATTTAGCTCTGGCGGCGTCAAATGGCTGTAGGTCACCACTGTATCATCTCGGCGGTGCACACAGGGGCTGCCAGGTGGCTTTTATTTGACTTTAATGTGGAGAAATATTAGATTTCTTTTTTCCTGGGCAGACTAAATCCTCCCCCTGGGCTGCCAGATAGCCCTGCTTTTCCGTCCACACAGAAGACGGGTCAATAAGAGCCCTGATGCCAAATCTCCTTAAACTCACTCTTTATTCATGAATATGTGCTGAAACAATCTTTTGGAGGTATTAGGGAGTTTGTGAACAGACTACAGGCCTCTTTAATCCACTTTAGTTAACGCTTTGGACACAAATTTACACATGCTCACTTCTGCACTTAAAGCCCAGGAGGAGGATGGAGAACGTGGGCCTTTGGTCTGGTCCAGTTTTGGATGCTACATTTACTTCATAATTATTTTAATTATTTTAATAAGCCTAGGGATAACAGATCTTTACTGATCATTTTACTGCTAGTTTTGTTTGTGTACATTACGAACAATGTAGAGGATGTCTTTTCAAAGTGATTTTGGACGAGTGTTATGCACAGAAAACATATAAGTTCACATATTTATGGGTTGTTGTTATTACCATCTCGACACACCAAATAAGAAACATCCAAAACAGAACAGTATCATTTAGTTTTGATCGATTTAACTTGATTTAGTTTAGCACCCGAGTTGGTTTTGATGCTCATTTGACTAAAGTGGTGTCCATTAAAAACCTTATAATGGATGGGAAAAGCCTGTTTGTGGTCTAAGACCCTTCTTTATGGTCAGAACATGACAAACACTTAGCAAATAGCTTATGGTTTTAGCATATGAGTTACAATAAAATGCTTAATATCAGAATATGTTCAATTAGAAAAACATTCATGAATATTTTTCATCATTTGGAACATTTGTGTTTGGGTACGGGGAAGGAATCTGCAAGACGAGAGCAAAAATAAACACAAAAGAGTGTGAACATGACTCATAACACAGTATTTCTAAAATGGACCAGAACCAGGTGGTAGAAGAACCTCAAATAGGACCTACTTTTGTCATTGTTTGGGTTTTAAAAGATTTTATTGACGACTGACTGAAGTGGTTTCTAACTGCTTTTTATGTTTGATGAATAAATATTTGATATGTTGTAGAGGTGTGTGATGTGAATAAATGTTCAGATTTTGGATACAGAATGCTTACATTACTGTAAAAAAAAAAAAAAAAAAAGATGATGGAAAAAATATATATATATATATATATAAAACAACAACAAAAAACAGATGCAGAAAAATGACATCATAAAAGATGACGATAATATACAACAAACTGAAAACATGACATGAAAACGACCTTTCAGATGGAACAGTTAACAGACATAACAGGCGTAAAAGCATGAAAACATCAGTAAAGATGTAACAACATGAAAAAAAACATCAGGAAAATGTTGCAACAAAGGGAAACACTGTTGTATTTTTTAGTGAGTTCCCGATTTAGTGATAAATATGGGTGAAAACACTGACACTGTTGTTGCTGGAAAATGTAAAATTGCAATGATCAAAGCTGTTGACAACCAATGAAAATGATGACAACATATTGAAAAAGAATCATTATTACTATGATTATATGTGTTATGGTATTAATATAAATAAATGCACAAAGGTTTTAAATAAAATGAGGAAATACATTAAAAATGTGCTTATTATCCAATTCTAAATATGCTGAAGAGCCCTTACTGTCACTTCATCTCTGAAAGACTCCATTTTCCATAGCACTTTTCTGTTTCTTTTAATACACAGATTATGTGTATGAAGATGAATCCACTCTGCCTCCTCCTCTTCTCACCCTGTGAAACTTTGAGCTTTTATCTCTTTATTGTAATTAAATTCCAGCTGCATCACTACTTATTTTTCCTTATATCGTGTGAACGAGTTTCAATAGTTCACAGATTGGTCGGTTTTTCAGCTACGGGGCTAAAATCGATTCTCAGCTGCTGTTTTTCCTTTTTTTTTTTTGTCTTGTAAAGTAAGTTTGCAGGATTAAGGATGGCTTAAGGCTATTGCACCGCTGCCAATCTTCCACAGTTTTCTTGTTTTGTTTGATTGTATTAATGTGACCAAAGTTGGTGAGTAACGGTGTATTAACGCCAGGATGAGGCATGTGTCATCTCTGAGTAACATTGTCTTAGGTTAATGAGTGCAGAATGCCTCGCATGACTGACTCGGACTGCTGAATACGGCTTTTACGAACAAATAAAGCCAAGAACTGGCAAACGAACCTGGGTTCAATCCAAGAAATGTAAAGGGATTAGTAGGAGGAACAGTAGAGCTAAATAAAAAAATGTACAAGCTTTATACAATCGTCCAAAAGCTGTTAATGTCTATAGGAGTAATGGTTTGTAACTGTTCAGGAGAAACAGAAGCAGTGATCTGATAATGTTTTCCATTCTATGGTAACAGATGCCAAACCTGGTGAATATAGAGTTAAACCCAGGTGATGTAAGACATTATAATACCAGCACGATAAAAATAGTAGGGATATTAAAGGCTTTAATTTGCAGCCTAATTCAGTAAATTAATTGAGCACGACATGCACAACAACGAGGTGGTAAGAAAGGAAAAAAAATAAAAATAAGGAAAAACAAAAAAAAAGCTAAAGACGAGTCCAATCATGATCCATATTTCTCCATCGCTTGTGGTCAATTAAACCATGTTCGTCTCGATGGAGGTTATGGGATCAAGTAGAAGTGCTGTTGCCATGGCAACCCACAATCTAAACTACCTCCAGCTAAAGACTGTTTGCAGCGACCGGAGCAGATTCTAAGCATTTGGGAGGCGGAGTGGAAGCACAAAGATGGAAACAAGAAGTAGGGTAGCGCACACGACGACCCAACTGATCTGGACCGGACCGATCACAACACAGCAGACGTAGACCTTATCCAGCGCTGAAAATAACGTTAACACACACACAAAGAAAAAAGGAGTTTGTGTGAGCTCATGATGGAGAAGGGTGATCAGTTCCAGGGTTTCTGGAGGGTTTGGACAAAGAGGACTCAGGATATTATTCCAAGACCACAGCTGGGGGGATATCACTAAATCCCCAGTGCATATTCTGGTTTATTTGTTAACAACGCTGTGGGGGGGGAAAAATGTCAAATGCTCCCTTCGACTGCAAGTTCTCACTGATTCTTAATTCTCATCTCAAATCTTAACCCTTAGATGTACAAGGGTGTCAAAATATGTAATACATTTGTAATAAAAAGCTATGTCTTATCATATTCCAGGTATTCTTTAAAACACGTTACTGACATCATGCAATTAACATTTGTAACTTACATTTTACAGATTTTATGAAGTTGTAGTTTTTGTATTAATACCACATTCTTGTATAGGTGGGTCAAAGTGATCCCCATTTATATTCAATGGAATTTCATCTGAACTTTTGATTCATTTTACATTCTTTCACAAGAAAAGATCTCACTCATTGATGGATGTTGACATTGTTCTATTGCCATTATATATTTGTTATATACTTGTTATATACTCTATATACTTTGCTTTTCAAATATTCAGAATGTATATTAAAAAAAACATTTTAGAATTGCTACAAATGTTAAAACGTGAAAAGTACGAGCATAAATTCATACTTTTGTGGAGCAAAATATAATGAACTCATAAAGTGGCATAAGAATGTTGTTTTTAACGGGTCATTTTTGACCCATTTATGGAACAGCGAAGCTCCTCAGCAGTGATGGTGTGCTGTGAGAGGCCATGCTTATGCAGCTCAACCTTCTGACCACTTTAAAAAAAAAAATCCACATTTTTGGACAGATTTTGGCTTTTAAAGGCTGTGGTCTTAAACTTTGATCAGCTGATCAACAGCCTATTTCAGTTTAATTATTGTTTTAAATAAATTGCTTTCTTGTTTTTTTTTTTTTTTCTATTCTCACTCCCATTTTTTCTTTTTGTGTTTTAGAACCTTCATAAGATCCAACAGTGCAAAATATAAATTCTTGCAATTTTATCAGTAATGTATCTGTGTGTTTCTTGAACTATTTTTAGAGGTTTTCCTCCTGCAAGAAAGGAGTACACGCTTCCATAAAAATGCATATCGTGGTGTAGTTTTGGACTATTGTTACTCTCCTATCTAAGGAAAAAGTGACAAAGTTAGAACAGCTAAATAAACAACACCTAAAAAGCTTAAAAACAAAACCTGCTGTGTGCACTGGTGGGCGGTGTGGGGTTCTCCTAAAAAGCTTCAAGACAACTTGCTAAATAGTCCACTATGGACCAACTGCAGGCTCTACGTACATCTAAGAAAAGGGATCCGAGTATCAATGCTCCTCGCTGTGTACATTAATTTGGTTTAAAATGGCTTCAAACAGCATGGAAAACCTTGAATGTGGGCTGTATATGTTAAAAAAGCAACAGGAATACATATTTTTGTTACAGTTGTTGATCTCTACATGATATAATAGGATGCGTCATGTTGTCAAGACCACAATACATTCATTTTTCTTCTTTCACTTCACACCACAAACCTTTTGACTCACATTCCCTCATCTTGTGTGACTATTTTCAGTACAACCTAAACCATATTCATGTATAAACATCCCCCATCTAGATCCTACAGATTTTTGTACACATACAGAAAGAGTAGTCCAGACAGATGGGAAATTGCATTCTTATTGCTAAAAAAACAGAACTCTTCTTGCAATAGGACCATCGAAACACTCAAAATCTAAGTGAGAACATCAGAAAACAACCAGATAGTACGACTTCAGACTAGAATTTGTCTACAGCACATCATAGCCTACATGATTTTACCTGCAACTACAACAGTCCACGTCATATTTAGAAGTAGTCTGATAGTCATAAGCTGAGGAGGACATTAAAATGACTGCAAACAACAGAAGTGCAGTTTATTTTCTAAATTAGTCAAATACCTACACAACAGCATTACTAGTCAAACACTGGTTATCATGTGGGTATCAAAAATACATAATGTCCTTAACCAAGATCTGGATTTATTCTGCCTTCCAGTGGTATGAGAATTATGGCAAATGCTACCATACTTTCTGGACTAAAAGCCGCTATTTTTTTCTTGATTTGAACCCTGTGGCTTATACAACAATGTGGCTTGAGTATAGATATTTTACTGGCTACCGACCTCCAGGGGGCGCTCTAGCAGGAAGCGCAAAAGCAAGACAGACAGGTGGAAGAGGTGATGTGGCGAGGAAGACGGTAGTTTTAACTCATTCACACACCATCATCAAGAAAAACACATGAGGATATACACATTTATTAACACTGAAGAAGAAGAGTTCAATGGTTTCAGTGGCAGGAGGAAGATGGAGCTGGTGATTAATGACTTTTCTGGTTTTCTTAACCAAATGTTTTACTACCGTGTTACAGGCACTGTTTGGAAAAAAAAAGTGAAGGTATGTAAATAAATATTTAAATAGGCTTTCTGTTTACTATCTTTCTGTGTAAGTATCTCATGTCACAACATGGACACCTGCGGCTTAAAGTCAGATGCTACTTCAACATTCAAGTGTATCTTATGATGATCATTTCTTTCGGCTTTTTCCCTTTCAGGGTCGCCACAGCAAATCACCTTCACATGTTGATTTGGCAGAGGTTTTTACGTCGGATGTCCTTCCTGACACAACCGGGCTTGGGACCGGCACAAGGGGACTTGCGCCCCCTTGTGACCACATTGGGATGTATATCATAAAGATCCTTTCCCAAGGGATCACCTGGGTCTCGAACCGGCCATCTTCAGCACCAAAATTAGTGGCACTGAGCTACCAAGTCGCTCATTCAAGTGTATCTTATAGTCTGGAAAATACAATAGTCACAAAGTTGAAAATTGCACATGAACGCCCCCTCATGCCACCTTGAAACTTTTCAACATTAAGAGCAACAAGGGATTTGTTGTGAATGATTAATTATTATGAACATTCTGCTGCTGTTTGCAGATGATTTTGCACATTTATAGTATACATAATTTGCAAAAAAAAAAAGCTGCAGCAACTAAATGGTGTGCACTTATATAGCGTTTTTCTACACCTTCACACACACACCCATACACCAGTTGGCAGCTACTATCCTAATGTACCATGAAAGGCAGTGCCATGCCAGACCCTACTGGGAGCAATTTAGGGTTTGATGTCTTGCTCAAGGACACTTCGACATGTGGACAGTAGGAGCCAGGATTTGAACCACCAATCATTTGGTCATTGGACAACCCACTCTACCAATGGAGCCACAGTCACCGAATAAATAAACAAACACATCCAAAATTGTTTTACCCAAGTAGCAGGTCACAATAAATTGTATCAGCCACTTTTCATTTCGCTACGACAACAAAAGCACTTGAATGCAATGCACTTGTAATTTCGCATTTACAAGTGGAAAGGATCATCTTCCCGATAGCACATGAAGGCACCTTCAATGGCAGATACGTGCCAGTACTAAGGCTAAGTACTGTGTATATTAGGATAATAAAGTGACCTCATGGTATTCATTAACAAACTATAACATGTAAAAGACACATTAATTATTTTGGGTTCATTATACATTTATGTAAGTGTTATCTTTAAAGTATACGAGTTATGTAACATTTGGCTACAGTAAAGTTATTATGACTTGATTTTTGTCACATTTGTCATGTATATGTAGTCTTGTCCTGTAGTACATTGACAGTTACATTTATCCACATATGGTCTAATTTTAGAAACCAATGCCACTATGTGTTGAAAGAGCTGAACTGTAAAAGGATGATTTTATCACCTCGTCCTAAAGTGTATAATCCTAACAGAGTGATATATATATATATATATATATATATATATATATATATATAGAGAAAGAAAAACAC
>JAPSES010000069.1:13752304-13763514 GCA_029822895.1 Maxillicosta whitleyi | reverse complement strand
GTTATTTTTCAGGGTGGGGTAGTGGTGGTAGTGTGGGGGGGGGGGGGTCTGTGTCACACAACAGAATAGCAGCACATGTAACATACTAATGGTTTATTCAACAGACTTTGTCAGCCCTTCCCCCACCAACACACAGCCGCTACATGGCATATAAACGACCGCTGATTAATTGAGCCTGTGCATGTGCGCTGCATACCTGGCTGGATGTAAACATGCAGTTTGACAGGTGTGTGTGTGTGTGTGTGTGTGTGTGTGTGTGTGTGTGTCTGTGGGTGGGGTGTACCTATGCAAGTGGGTTTTTCACACTCATACCTATACACAGTGGCAGAGATTTCTCACTGTTTGGGCTCCGTGACCTCGCGGCTCTGACACTCCGCCCCCTTCCTCCCTCCATTTCAGCCTGCTCGCCACATCTTTCCTTGTGTTTTACACTCATAATAAAATGCTCCATCTCGCTCCTCCACACCCCCACCCCCCCCCTTTCCACACGTTCCCCTAATGAGATAAATTAGCGGCTTGCAACAGATGCATGGAATATACACTAATGGCCACCATCTGTCACTCATCTCTGGGAGACGGAGTGAGAACGTGGCGCTAAATCCGATCACAAGCCCCTGGCAGAGCCCCACCACCGTGAGGAGGAGGAGGAGGAGGGAGGAAGACAAAGAGATGAAGAGTACAGTGTTGAGCCAGGAGGGGGTGGTAGCGTGGGGGTTTCAGGTGCGGACTGGACCGAGGTGCAGCGCTGTAAGTGGAGGGGAGGCGTCGGAGATGCGCTACAGCAGGTTAGACCTGGTGGTGATTCAGCGAGCACAACACAAACTTTACAAGTGTCCAAAGGGGTTTGTTGAACCGCTGATCACGCAGGAATTACAAAACTGCTTGGTCTGTTGAGGTGTTATTTAGTTTCTTACGTAAAGAGGAGGTTTTTGTTTTTATTTAACTCTATAAGGACTACCTTTATCACAGGATGCCTCAATTTCTTTATGTTGTTTTTGCAATCAAAGTGTCAGAAAATTTATTTTTCTACCAATTCTTCTGCACTTTTTTTTTTCAAATAGAATTTCACTTTCAATATCTAGCTATTAATTATCATTATTATATGTAATACCATTTTGATTTGTGTACATCATTCCGTGTCTATGATACAGCTTCTTATTTTTAGCCTGTGTGATAGTCTCTGTTCACTTTGATATGATTATTTTTCTCTAGAACTAGACGTTCTAGAGAAAAATAATCATGATCTGCTTCTTTCATACACAGTACACCTCTTTCTGCCCTCACAGGCTCTCCACCTATATATCTACACACATGTATAAAAATATTCCACCCCACTCTCACCAACTGCACTCTGCTGCTTTCTGCTCCCCCCACTTCCACCCTTTCCCCTCAGCCCTCCACCCTAATGTGTTATATAGCAATAGAAAGCTCCCAATCTCAACTTTCAGATGCTGTTTGAAGTCTGTTGGCAGGTTCAGGAGTTACAGTAATTTGCATGACGGTGTAGGCAAAATTGAGCTACAATTGTCCAAAAAGGGTGAACTCGATTAGTTTGGGATGTGTGGAAATGAAATTCAACAGTACTACATCTGTTGTGCCAGCTCCTGTGGACATCATCTGTGCATCATCATATTCTGATAATAATTCCAATAAAACCCAAGTGACAAAAAAAATATATATATACATATATACATATATATACATATACATATACACACACATACAGCATCAAGCAGAAGATACAGAGTCAGTTCAGAGGGTGATCCCAGCTCCTAACAGCCATGTAAATGTCTCTGGTTGGAATAAATCTGTTCTTTCTACAGATGTTTTCATCCACTCGGTGGTGATGTGGTGAGTTTCCAGTTTCCACAAACATGTACTGGGTTTTTTTTCCACAACTGTAACGCTTAAACCGAATTACTGTGGAGAGCATCAAATAATGAAAAGGCTCATTTCCATTGACCTTGGACTTCAATAATACATGTTGTGAATGGTCTTTGACAAATACAGAAGGGATGGTGGATGGGAAAAAATGGAATTTAAAGTCCAACACATACAAGAAACCATGATCATTTGGATACAAGATTCCATACTGTAATGCACCATCGATATATGATGCTCTTTCAGAACATGACGCTCTTATTCCTGCACTGTAGCCGTCATATCGTCCTATTTATTTTTTAAGTATTAGGTTTTATTGTTAGTATTTCTTTGTGTGATCAGTGTTTTTAGAGTTTTTATTAGGGCCGTATACTGCTGGTCCTGAGTACAAATTTTGTTTCATGTATGTGGAATGACAATAAACCTGGATCTGATCAAGCGAAAAACTACTGATCATTTTGTCAATAAACCTAAAAAAATATGTTCTTTCTGTGCTATATATTTATGACATATGTAACTCTTCTCTTATACATCTACACATCACCTTATTCAATCTTCATGTCAAGCTTAAATCTATAGGTTGAAGATGTTTTATCCATATGAACACATTTACTGTCAGCAGTTGGAGAGTTAATTCACATCTGCTTCATTTTACATTGACTTTGAATTGACCAGAAATTGGAATGTTTTCCACTGTAAAACTCAACCCCCAGAAGGTGCTTATATATTAAGCGGAATGTTAACATAACTGAATTGCCATTTGGTCACAGTCTTTAAGGGTTAACAGTTTGTATTCACAGTTTCCTTTGGGGCCATCTCATATTGTAGATATATCACATATTTCAGAAATGTCTGACATTCAACAGTTTAATATGGACTAAATACCAAGGCCACTGGAAGAAGGAGAATAAAACATAATAAAATGGTCTTATTAATGACATTGTAACACACCATCGTCCACATAATTCATAAACACATTTACTTATTCATGTCAGTACGACTCCACATCCAAGAAACATTAAGCTGCTGCTTTCACATGTTTCCTTCTATCGACACTGGACAGATGCCATGTGAATTTCCATTGTACCTGAGTGTAATCACAAAAATCCAACAATTCATTCTGACAGTGATTATGCTTAAAAATCTATTCTTGGCCTCTTTAAGGGAAACTTAATCCAGGTGACTCATAGATGACTACAAACCAAAAATTTCCACATCTCTGTTCATTCGGGTTCTTGTAGTTTTGCTTTTGATCATTGAGGTTTATTTCTCAATGCTTACTCTAAGTCCTAATGCTCTTAAAGAGACTTCTGTGAGAGTGAGGAACTCCTGGCTGGAGCTGAAACTTCTGATTTACTTTATAAAACCAGAATATTGTGATTGTGATATGATATTAATTGTATACAGAGGCAAAAGCAGGGTTATGAAGGAAAAATACATAGATTACTGACTATGAGATGTGTATTTATCAAATCAGACATGCAAAATACTATAATCTAGCATTAAAAAGCCAAGAAATAACAAAACATAAGAAGCTAAAGCATGGAAACAGAATGCTCTTGACAAACAAAAATGTCAGAACACATGTAAAATAGTTAAGTTTACTTCTATAACCTTATAATGTTTCATTTTTGCGCTTCTACAGTTGTTTTTCATAGTATGATGAAGTCCATTGTCTTATTTTTCACTATAACACACAGGCATTCATTTCATATAATAATGATTAATTAACAGCAACAGATTGAAAGTTAAGTTAAAAAATTACTAACTTTTTTTTTTGACACTTTAATTGCAAAACCAACATAAAGAAATGTAGGCAGCCTGTTATAATGGTAGTCGTAAGAGGGTCAAACAAGAAACAACTTATTTAGTAAAAAAAAAAAAAAAAGAGTAAGAAGGCCAAAAAATATGTATCATCTCCAAACATGCAATAAAACTGTGAAACATTCACTACTTTTTCTCTGCTGTTTAAGGTGCTCATACACCTTCATCCACTTCAATTTGTTTCACAGACTGCCTGTGCTCAGTCTAAGCCTGATTCCAAAATATCACATGTTTTGGCCACCAGAACGCTGGTTGGTGCCCGTTTCCACCCCACCAGGTAGTCATGTGATCATATGCTTTACTGTCCAAACACAGACTGAATGGTCCTGTTTTTATAATGGATACAAATACAGTACAGTGTAGAGAACAGGTTAGGTATTTAACTGTCATATGATTCCAAGACATTGCACTTTCTCCAAATGAAGCAGAAATGTGTCATGAATTTCTTTTTTTTTTTTCTTTCTTTTTTTTAGCATTTTTGTAACTAATCCTGGTTTATGCAAACATATCTGTATTTTAGATGAATCTGTGGGCTGGTCGTGTCTAAAAAGAAGGAAAAAAGTACAAGTTGCTTCTTGCTGCAAAGGTGTCATTAGGTTAAACTCCTGCACCTACTTGTACCTTCAGCCTTTTTTTAGCAGCTACAGCACTAGATCGACTGCTGAATTCTTATGAACACGGAGCTCAGTGAAACAGATTTTTTCGATTTCTGCAGCATGACAATGAACTGAAAAATACCATCTGATGTAAAACTCTTTTAAAAAATACATTAAATATCTACTGTTATGGAATAAACATGTTTGTACTTCACATAAAGGACTAGAAGTGTGAAGTACGTCTTCTCTTCTTTTACGTTACAGTAGTAACTCTATCCTAAATCTGACCTGGAACACTGTTTTTATTCTGTTATTTTAAATAAATGAACTCCTTTGTCCATATGGACATGAACCTTATCATTATAGTGTTTAGAAGAAAAGATCTGTGAAGTTCTGCCAAATATGTATTGAATTGGCGAGACATGAAGTGAATTTATTTCCAGCAATGGTCTGGGGAATTTATGTAACCACTAGAGGGGGTAGTGAGTTACTCTATAAGTCAATGCCAAGTTGAGGATGAGAGCCAGAAAGAAACAACTGTCTGAGTCAAAGAAGTGAGAAAAAGACAAGTCAATAAAGAGAGAAAAGAGAGGTTTTTTCAAGTGGACACAGCTGTAAATGAAAGGAATGTTCAATGCTGAGATGGCAGCACTGAGGTGTAAAGTTATTATGGGATGTTATTATCTTTGCTAAGTTGATATTTGTTGATCCATGGTTCAGACTAAATTGTGTCAGTTCTGACCTTGTTTGTTCGATTCCAAATAGATCTTTAGTGCAGCTACTGTCAACACAAACCAAACAGAAAACAGAGGTGATTAGTGGTTTAACTGTGACTAGTTTTAGTCTAAAAACAGAACTAAGCTAACATAGCTTCAATGTAAACTATCAGCTGATGCAGCACAGCAACATAAGACACAGCGTTAGTTTGACCAACTTAAAATAAGCAACAATGAGTTTTAGTTCAAGAAGGAAACTTGATGATACCATACGTAATATAAATGTGCGTAAACAATGATTGTTATACTTTTTCAGTGACTGATACGGTCTGTGGATACATAGGATTAATTTGTTGATGGTTTTAATTCCAAGGGTGCTCTGGTAACAGACTGACCCAAACTGGTTAGAGTTTGGGATCTCAGTGCCACATAGAACCACTTTAATGGAAGTTTCGTCTTACATATGTAGATTTACTTGAGCTCTTTGTT
This sequence comes from Maxillicosta whitleyi, assembly GCA_029822895.1. Classification (NCBI taxonomy): domain Eukaryota; kingdom Metazoa; phylum Chordata; class Actinopteri; order Perciformes; family Neosebastidae; genus Maxillicosta; species Maxillicosta whitleyi. Next base: position 13,758,008 of record JAPSES010000069.1, on the reverse strand, counting down.
ACACAGGAGGGAATAACCCAGGAATTCTATAACTAACTGAACACCTTCTGTAAAGAGTGTAAAGTTGTACCAACCTCTCAGATTAAATAAATGTGGGCTATAAATCGTAGCGGCTGCATCAGGTCCTTTAAATAATGTAAATGACCGTTGTGAGTGTGCACCTTGCTGGGAGCAGCACAGCTTTGCACTTCAGTTCAATGTCAGAATGAGCACGAGGAAAATGGTTTGCGAGAGAGGACTTAAGCACCTCTGCGAAGAGCTTAAGTAGCAGTCTGAATTGCACCGTTTATGCATAAGGTAGCGAGAGAAAAAAATAAAAAAAAACTCCCTTGTAGAAAGCCTCAACGTCAACTCACGCTCTGGGATCCATCACAGATATTCTAATAGAGCTTCCCCTTGACGGCTGGTAATTCCCTCAGCAGCGTTTTTCCGTCAGAATGGCGAGCTGCCGCTGAGCAGACGGACGCTCTGACAAGCTGCCGCCGCTGTACCTGCGCCGGAAAAAAGTCAGCTTTTCATATCTAATGTCGCTGTGACACTTCCTCTGTGCAAATAGCCACAAATCCATTTAAAGAATGTAATCAGACAATGATATATTCCAGCCTCTAGCCCGGCCGCACTGTACATTAGCATGCGGCTTATGATGAAAGTGAAGGGAAACAATGAAAAACAAAAAGGGTGATGAAAAGGCAGACGAGCTACGTATCTCTGGAAGCAGGAGAAATGAATCACCCATGGAGCTGCCCTGTACAGCTTCCATGAGAACAAATGGACTAAAGCCAGCAACAATTAATCACTATTTGCATGGAGTTGGCCATTATTCTTTTTTTTAACTGGTCTAACTAATGACAACAAGTGGAAATTAATTACTCTGCGCAAAAAAAGGAAGAGCCAGGGGCATGGGAGTAAAAATGTACTTTTCAGGAGGCTCTAAAAGGATGATATACCATTACAGGAATCCTATAAACCCAACAATCAAATTAAAACCAACTTATCCGTCCAGGAAATGCACTGAGGGTTCAATTGGTGAGCGATCGAATCGGATGTTGGTGGCACAAAGTTAAGTTTGAGCTTTCTCTTTGGACACTTTTGTCAAACAGAAGCTGTGTATATTGGACAGAACCAGCGATCCATATAAACTTCCCAATTCAGTAATCATACCGCATCAACATTTCCACTGAAGGCTTCACATAAAAAGTAACTGGCCCCATAAAAGTGGTGTCAAACACAGCCAACCTCTCATAAAAGCACTGATGAAATTCTCAGACAAAACTATAAATGGCATCTGTAGAGAAAAATAAAATACTGCACTTTATGGAGCCGAGCCGGACTGTTTTAGTGCGTTTTTTTACAGTTAGATATGTAGACCCCGTGACACACATTTGACCGCTAATAGCATGAACACAAAACTGCAGCAGCCTTGAACATCTGAATGATGTGCAAGTGAAAACCTGTATATTCAGACTCTGCTTTAATTTTCTCTCCACTTTATGATTTTATATTTTAATTATACTTTTTTTTTTTTTTTTCAGAAGTACACTTCAAAGCAACTTGGAAAAGTCCTTACTTAGTCTTAGTTTATATTAGTTAGAATAGTTTTTAACAGTAATATTTTTGTTAAAATGCCTAAAGTTAAGACCAGCAGTTGAATTAATTATTATATAATGAATAAAAATGATATTAATAATTTCTTACAGCTACAAATACACGTTCATAAAACGGATTTTGTTTAATCAAACGATTCTAAGTCAGAGAATATTTCACTAAAAAGAAATTAAAATTATTTTCTAATGAGCAGTAAATCATAAATCTGCTTCATCACTTAAAACAAACACACAAAGCTTTCATTTCTTCATTACATCCATTAAAACTGACAGTTTTTATGGCTAATGATGTTTCGTTTTAACTGTTTTATTTCGTAGTTTAATATAGTTTGACAAATGACCATGACAGTGAACACACTAATTTATTTTAATGGAAAAAGTCACTTTTCGCGTTTTGATATAATAACTTTGGAATTTACTCTGAGATCTTATGAACATTTACATTATCTGTGAATTCAATATATTAAAAAAACAACAACCTGATTTTCATTAAAAAACAAAAAAAGGCCAAATACAATAGATAGTAATATAACATAAGTGGTGATAAATTACTTAGGGAAGGTTAAACATAGAGAAAAACATATATGGATGTCACCAAAAATATAGTTCTAGGTATTAATCAATGTATTTTTAATGCTTTTCCATTTATGGGGGCCTCAATGGAGTATTTTAGTGTATTTAATTCCTGTCTGATCTTCTATTAATGGAACGACTGAGTTTCAGTACACACCACAGATTTAGATGCGTTTTGGACAATACTGCTGATTTAACATGACCTAAGTGCATTTCTGTGTATATTTCAGTATTTAATTAATACCAATTTTGCACCTTCCTCCTCTTCATTCTTGTTTGGGTGACCTGAACACTGTGACGCTCTAAAAACCAAACGTTTGCCAGGAAAAGTCTGATTATTCCAGTTAATATTCTCACTATAATTAGCTGTTTGTTTGGTGTAATTATTTTCTAATTTCACTCATTTCTCAATTAACTATGAGACTAAATTTAGTCATTAATTAAGTAAACATGTAATTTAGATTCATCATTTGATCCCTTCTTACATTTATAGCACTTTTAACAGTTACAAAATGGTCCAGAAGAGTAGCGTTATAAAATAACAGGGGAAAATAGTGAAAAACTATAAGAATTTGCATAGAATTTAAAAATTTTCTTAAAAAGTGGGTTTTAAGGTAAGTTTTAACAATATGAGTAGATTCATCAGATGTAATTCCTGCAGGTAAATCATTTCAGCGTCTTCAAAACTCCACAAAAAACACAATCTGGTAATCATTGAGCGAAAAATAGCAGTAGAAAAACAACAAGCCAAAAACAATGTTCATGATTGAAACCCACGCAGTTATTTTCACAGTATTTTTACACTATTTCAGCATTTTCTTCAGGTTTGTGAAAGGCGTGAGAGTTCTCTAGTGAAAAAAGTTAGCATTTTTTAGTAATAAAAGGATAATATCCCATTATTTTTGGTCCATTATGTCAGAGATGAAAACACATGATCAAGGCCAAGCAGCTTAAAAATAAAGTTCAACTCTTAACCCTGGGAAAAGTCGATAAGTCTCTGCATTGATTTTAGATTAACTGGGCTTAAAGTGTTTTATAATGGGAAGAAAAAAATGTGATTGTTCCTCTAAGTGTATTGTTATTGTAAGTAATATTAGTTATAAAAAAGAAAGACTCACAATTATTGTCCAATTTCCTGATTTTTACATCCTATTACCAGAAATTGTTGGTTTGCTTTAGCATTAAGATGAAAAACCATCATAGCAGTCATGTTTATGAAGGAAATAGTCAAAATAAATAACATATTTATATGAATGTGTGTTTCAATGGGATGCTTTTGTCTGTTTTTTTTACAAATGTGACTTATTTCCACATGACAGACACCTATTGACAACTATGAGTATCAGCAAAAAATAAGCAGCAAAATGAAATGAAATGAAAAATTAACAAAATTGGCAAGAAAATGGAGAAGAATAAACAAATAAGTGGTGCAAAAAAAAAAAAGTCACAGTCAACCTGACACATTGGTTCAAAGTGTTGCAGTTTAACTAAAAGCTGGTTTTCCCGTTCATTCATGGGGAAAAACATTTAATAGTTGCTGCTATGTACTTCCACACAAAGTAAGCAGTAAAGGGTCAAAAACATGGAATAATAATCAATAAAGAGTTCATCAGTTTATCTCATCAGTCACTTTTTCACAACTCAGTATTTTGTGCCGCTGTTGACAGATTTCTGCACATGCGCAGGTCGGAAATTAAAACTGGGTGTCTGTTGCCATGGTAACACCCATTGTCGCCCTAGAATAAACTGCTTTTCCTCATCCTTATATTTATATTTAATAATTGAATTTTATATATTCCTTTAAACTGACTGATGCTATTGCTTCATCCATTAGACTGTTCTATAATTAAATCCCTCCCATTGAAACACATCCTTCTATGTTTTATTTGCAAGTAAGTTCTATCTTGCTTTAAGTATTAGCTTTAAACTCAATCAAATCTGCAAGTTTTAGAGCTTGAGTTCACTTTTATGGTCTCTATATCCTGTTATTTATCAGTGTAAAGGCCTTTTTCTACATATTGTTTGTATACTTGTATTTCCTCTCAACTAAAACAGGAAACTGTGAATATTAGTGGACTGAACTGTGGAGCTTGTGTTTCTGAACTTAATAAAGTATCAGTCGGTGTTTTTTCTCTTGGGCTGATTAGAAGCTTCGGTACACCCATACGTCCTTTCATTTTGTTTTGTGATTGGTTGCTGATTAGTTGGATGTACTGTAATTGGATTTTTCTCTTTTTTTCTGTTGTTGATGCTGTCTTGCCTCCTTCTGCCTGTGTCTTTAACGTCCTCAGTGGCTCAGCGGTGATAAACGGCGATGGAGATAAACGACCTTGAACTTTTAGCTTGAACTTTGTCTGCCTCTCCGTCTCCTCTCCCGGCTCTGTCCTCATTTAACGAGGGCTCACACTCCGTTACGGGTCCATGCAAATAAGTGTGAAATTACACTGTAATCAGTCATGTAAATCGCACCGATCGCACCGCCGTCCATTCCTCTGTACACGTTGGGGAAAGCGGCGTGCGGAGGCGACGTCTAAGGAGGAGGGAGGATAAAAAATATACAATAATACAAGTTTTGACAAGGAGGAGGATATGAAAAAAACACTGCAGAAAAAAAAAAAAAAAACGCTTTGATTCGTTATTCAGGAGTGAACTTTTTTCTCCTGTTGGAATCACATTTAAAAATTCATACAGCGATCAAAATTGTTCAGCAATGCGAGACTTTCAGTGCAAAAGCTTCCCACCCCCTGGTTTGATGAGGAGAAAGGAAAAGGATGGAGTGAAGGAGCCTGATGAGACGAAAAGAAGAACAAGTGCGAGCGTTGTTCGCAACAGAACGGCTACAGTTCTGCACAGTAATAACGTACAGGAGAGAATCAGCACAATGAACACAAGCGGATTTCTGACCAAGAACATCCTACTTACTTTGGGAAAAAAATAGATATATTCTGTCGAAAAAGAACCAGTTAATCCCACCAGAAGCTTAAACTGCGGCTTGGATGTTCAACTCCTGACTCTGGTTTTACCTTTTAACCCACGGCTGTAAAAAGCTCATGCTAACCCAGGGTCCACATTCAGTCCAATAAAGCAGACTGGAACAGTTAAATAAAAACAGTGAAAAAAGTACAATTAAATTATGTATTAAGTTTCCATAAAAATGCACAACCTGAAATGTATTAAGAAAAATAACAATTTTAGGTTTGGGTTAGGGTTAGGTGTGTCACCTGAATCTCTTCCCCCACAGTGAACAATTTCAAAGTGGACACCACCATAAACAATCCATTTGTTTACAGAGCTGGTAGGTCACTCAGGCATTTTAGGACATTTGTCACAGCATGCATTGTGGGAAGTGGAGTTCCATGCAGCTGGCAATGAAGCCGTTTCTGTGTTTGTTGCCACTGCGGCCATAATGAGGTTGCATTACACACAGCTTTATAATTTGAAAAAATAAATAAATAAATAAATAAAACAAAATATTGGTACACTTTCTAGGCTAGGAAATGCAGGAGTTAAATAAATACCTTTAAATT
>JAPSES010000069.1:13730953-13748472 GCA_029822895.1 Maxillicosta whitleyi | reverse complement strand
ACACACACACACACACACACACACACCCCATGTTTGTGTTGGTTTCTCATTTGGAACCTGCAAACCAGTTGTCATGTGTACTTTCCACTCCGATAGTGATAGCTTTAAGCAGCGCCTCAAAAATCACCCTCTGCTTCATGGTCTCTGCACAAATGCTCATCGAGCTCTCGGTCTGGTGTGCATGTGTAATTTTAGTGGGTGAGGGGATATGAAGCCGCTGTGTATGTGCGCTGCTTGATATCATGTTGAGCAAGTGATAAAGCTCCCAGAATAAGCAAACTAAAATGGAGTAGTGGTACACCTGAGCTCGGGGTGGCTATTGTCGACAAATTTTAGAGACCCTTCGGGTTCTGAAACAGACGCCCCACCTGCCTCCTGCCGACAGGGGACCGTTTTTGTTTGTCTTTTTTATCCTACAGACAGATTGAAGGAATGACATTTAGGATATTACTGCAAGATAAAACACGAGTTTGCTTTCTTGGGACTGTTTGGGTCCCAGGATTTTTCTCTAAGTTTGTTCACGACTTGTAGGATGTCTTTCTGCAACTAGACCCATTTTTACTGTTATGTTATGCTGCCTTCACATGCTTTCAGGAAAATCATCCTTCCCACTTGGGACTTCAAAGTTACAAGTGTGTTATGTTCCAAGTGCTTCTGTGAATGAAAAATGGCAGACACACAACTGATCATGACCTCCTACTTGGTTAAAACAGTTTTAGAGGTATTAATTCATCAGTTACAGTATTTTTAAAATTTTGCAAATTGTGTATATTATAAATGTGGAAAATAATCAGCAAAAAACACTGTTTATCATTCCCAATGAAAAGGTCAAAGGTTAGTTTCAACTCGGCAGCTCATGATTGAAAATTTTTCTCCTATTCTCCGGTGGAAAATATGACAGCAGGGGCGGCGTTCTTGTGTGATTTTTAGTTCATAACTATTATTTATTATAATTCCCGTAGCACATGAAGGCAGAAGTCAACTAGGAACCAACAGGAATCATCACATCTGGAAATATTTTAGTTTAAATTTTTTTCTGCTTAGTGAATGAATGTGATTCATGTTCTCCAAGGAAAAAGTCTGAAGACATTTCAGGTATTGAAGGGACAGAATCCTAACAGGTTCAAGAACTGAAACCATTAACGCCTAGTAAATATTAGGAAACATCAGTGTAAGCTGTGCCACAGGTACCATCCTCCATGTTCATGCAACCAGAATATGACATGCACAACAAAACACTGATCACTTTAAAAAGAATATGTGAATGATTATGATGAGATACAAACTCAACATTTTGTGCATCAACATTTAACTTAAGATTTACATTGTTAACATTCTCGGCTGAAAATAGTTTCAGATTTTGAACAAACATTTAACTGCTAAAATAGTTTTGGGTGTTTTCTATGTAAAGACATGAGGATTTAACATTTTGTTTAGTTTTTTTTTTTAATGGTATTGGACTATTGCAATAAAAACATAGCCTAGGCACAGAAGGAATCGCAATAAATGGCAGAAGTATTTGTATTACACCTTCAAGCAACAAAACCATGACATTTTAAGTGACATGTTTCATTTTGCTTCAGAATCTGTGTTCTGACTAAAATTATGTCATTTTACCAAATCCAGCAGTACTGATGTTAATAATGGAGGTGTTCACATATTTACGAATCAGTACAATCATTTTACATAACACCTGATTGAACTGATCAGGTCTATTATGTTTGATTACTATTTCCACATTGGTTTCGTTTACTTCATTTTACAAGTTTCCCTACACACAGATATTGTATAACGATAATCTGCAGCAAACAAAGACATCAAGAACAACACGGTAACACACAGATCAGAACACATACTAACAATAGAACAACAAACTGAACAACAAACTAAATAACAGTTAATAACAAAGCCAAGACATGAGTCACTGTTCACAGTTTGCCTTTGTTTAATCGGTGGGCATTTAACTGAAAAGAGAACTGACCGAATGTTTTGTGCTTCACTGCTGCGGACTCTGCTCTTTTTCAGCTCTATTTTAAAACCATTTGACTGAATATCTCTGGTCATTCACACGCTTAAAGATTGATTCAGAGATTTAGAGGACAATATTAGAAAAGTCGAGACCAGGACTGGTTTCCACTGTTTTATCACAGGTTGATTTGATTCTAAAATGTAACCAGTTGTGTGTTTTAGCTCTGTTAGTTCCAATGTAAGATGGTGTTTTGATTAACTGAACTGACAATAAATGGAGATAAATACTGGAGTGTCCCTATTTCAATATCCATCTAAAATACTGAAGGGAAACCAGATCTACCGCCATTTTTAAGTCAACGTGTTGTAAAATGTATCCGTATTATATGGCCTATGAATGCAAATTAATTTGGCGCGTTTACATCTTGTATTTTTTTAGTCGAGTTCATCAGCATGCATTGTGGTTATTACACAAAAAAAAGCAAAATGATTTTAAAAAAATGATCAGAGATTCATTTGCATATTTATATTTATGTTACATATCATGTGTTTTAGTCATTAGTGATGTCAATAGTATTTGGAGCATAAAGGCTGAAGACAATCATTTGTGGGTTTAGGCCAGAACAGGAAAATAAAGACTCTTGTAATGCTAAAATGTAGCTAAAAATTTACAGATAAATAGAAAATATAGTGATATTTAGAATGGGAAAATTAAGAAAATAAATAGATCCACAAAAGGAAAATGTACATTAAAACTGCAATAAGAGAATTGTAATAAGAGAAGTGCATAGTTAATTTATAGCTAAGCCTTATCTTGAGGCCTTTATTTAAAACACCCAAAAACAACTAAACACAACTATTACCTTTTCATTGTCCTGTGTATTGTTCATTACAGCCTCAAAAAAAATAACGAACACTAACGAAAACGAACACTAGATGACAAATGTTTTTTCTTCTTCATAATATCTATGTGCATTATTAGTACATTAGGATGTTTAGAGTATAATAGTGGATGAAATGAACACAAACAGACAATTAAGCTCCACTTTCCAGACCCAGAGTTCAGAACCACTGAGGATCTCTGTGAGCTGAACCTTCTCCACTCCTGACAGTCCATTTAACCGCCGTGTAGAGCTGTGTGTTAGTATGCATATGTGTGCAAACTGGCTGCAGGTGAAGCATTGAGCGATTCAGTGTGTGTGTGTGTGTGTGAGGGGGGGGGGGGGGTTTGCCTTCCCTTCGCAAGTCAAGGCAGTGTTTCTCAGGCAGCAGATTTTGATCCCTTTGGAAGCGCTGGTGAAATTAGCATGCAGAGGCGAGCTGTGAAAGGTGCTCCGGCCCTTAACTCAATCTCTGCCTCCGCCTCCCTCTTCCTCAGGTAAAAGTAATCGATTGTAGCTGGCTCTGGCCCCCGTCCTGTCGCGTCATGCCTGCTAGTCAGCCAGCCAGCCGGCCAGGCGAGAGGGCAGAGCTGCAGGCTCTGTTATTTAGCGTCCATTCCTCCACAGTCACACTCGCTAACTCTGAGGCCAGCTGTCCAAGCACACCAGGCCTCGAGGATGGCGGTGCCGCCTTAACTGAGAGGTGACACCCCCCTCCACGTTCTTTAACAGCTTGCCACCTCAGGCCAGCGTGTCTGAATACCAATGAACAGGGGGGAAAAAAAGAAAAGAAAAAAACAACAACTCTGTACTGCAGCGACAGACAGAAACAGGAAGGTAAATAGAAGTATATGTAGCTGTGTTTACATGGATGCAAATATTACACCAGTATTCTAAACAACAGACCAATCACAATCAAAACAGGAAAATAGTAGCTCTAATAACAAATAGTTGTTTTAGTCATATAAATTGCAGGTTACACTCAAAAACACCATTTCTGATCTATTTACTGAATATAGAAGTGATTGAAAGTTTTTTTCTCCTTTTTACAGCAGTTTAATGCTTTTTTCTGACTTCACATGAAGTATATTCATTAGCCAATTCAACATCTAAAAACCTGTTGAATTTCTGAGATATTTTAGGCCTTAAATCCAGATAACTGGATATTTGATTTTGTAAGAACACCCAGAATCACTGATGTTCATTCTATCTGTACCTTAGACTACTATACATAAATATGGACGAAGTGATGCCGTTTCCTGTCATTGTGTTCAAATTAAGCCATTAGTCACGTTACTTGACATTTAGGACCAAAACTACTCAATCATCCATTTTCACATCAATAAATAAACAAAAAAAAAATGGAAAGAAGTGAGTTTTCTTAATCATTATACGATTTGGGGACAGCAAATAAAACAAAATTTATGAAATCAGTGTGAAAAGCATCCAAATCTAGTTTTTGCAAACATATGATAATATGGTACAAAATCATACATACAAGTTCTATATTTTTGTTGATTAAAATATCATCTCCAGACTAACACCCAAACTTCACTTAAATCTTCAGAAAACCAAACAAAAAAGATGATTTTAACATAAATGAGTCCCATGGAGTCTACCTTAATGGATCAACATGACCTTTATTTTGGCTGAAGTGCTATTCTTTAATGCTAAATGTATAATTAATATCACAGTCGGCCTCTGGGGAGAGGTCAAGATGCTCTGGCTTCAGTAGCGTCGATTTTTATTTACAGTCTACATAGTAATGTTAGTGCATCCTTCAAAGAACTCAAGGATGGATGAAAGGCCTAAAACAAACCAGAACCAACTGAACCACAACCAAATGAAAAAATATATATATATTTTGCTAGACTTTGTGTTCCACTTTGTCCAGGCCAACTAAGCTCTATTCTGATCAAACCCAGGAGGAAATCATAAAAACACACTTTATTCACCTTCATACAAACAGAGCAGGTGGAAGCCTCATAAATACTGTCCATGTAAATGCACCTACTGGCCAAAAATCACTTAGAAATATTTGCCAGAGTAAGTAAAAAAAAAAAATTTAAAAAAAAGTTAAAGTTTGCTTTCTCTTCTGTTCTGTGAATCCTCGTATCCAACAGTTCAATATTAGTAATTGATGAAGTGTGTGTGATGTGAAAGGGGTCTCTGCAGCATCACTGAGCTCCTTTAGCCTCTGTTAACTCATAGATTTTGTTTTACGGAGCGTTTACTGGAGCCAGAGCTCTTTCATCTGCCTCGTTTCCAGAACCATCAGGCAGCTGCTTTCAGCAAACAGGCTCTAATAATCCACCCTGCAACCCACTAATTAGGTTCACATACTAATAATTTGCTAAATAAGAGTATATAACAGAGAATCAACTGAATGTAAATGCTACCAATATGCTTTGAGAAGACCATATGGCAACCTGAATTAAATGTTGTAATCGACATGATGAGGAATTGCTTTTAATGAATGAGTCATAATCAAAAATGCTCTGAATAACAGCTGAAGTCTAATATTAGTCTGTCATATTTAAGAACAAGGATTAAGACACAAAGAGATTTGCTGAAAAAGTGCTTTTTTTAAATCTTCACCACTATACATCCTTTATCTTATCTTGTCATCTTATATTGACTTGAAATTAATAATAACTGCTCTAAAGTTATAGACTTTCTAATAAAAATAAAGAAATTTGTGCATCAAACTGGAAATCAGCTCCTTTTTGTATTATTCTATTCTTGAAAGTTGTTTCTATTCGGTTCTCATCCTTGACAGTTACTCACTACTCCCTCTAGTGGCCACAGAAATCCCACAGCCCTTTGCTGGAAATAAATTCACTTCATATCTCTATAATACAGTACACATTTCAAGTTTTGTCCTTCTAATTTATTTATTTTGTTCATATTTGTTATTTTGTTTGCTTTTTTAATGTTAACTGTATTAATATTTTTCAAATTCCTCAAAATTACTATGACTGGTTTTACACTGCTTTTAACCACAGATGACACTATCTCATTTCTTTTGTACCTGTACTAAGAAATGACAAGAATAAAACCTCTAAACCTTTAAATTGTAATGTACATGTGTAAATGTTAAACTAATACTGAAACTGCACTTGTTTTTTTCTGAAGAACTTTCAGGTTGTTTGCAGATGCAAACATTTTCCTAATGTAATATTACTTGATTAAAATTTAAATTTGGAGTTCTCATTAGTTATAGGTTATTATGATTGGTGAGGTTGGTATGAGGTTATTGTGTTACTGGTCTGACTGACTTGAGATCATACTGGTCTGTATAGTTGAAGAAAAAAATGATTAGACCATTAAAAGTCATCAAAAACAATGTTTATGCAATCAAGTACCAACTCTTGTGTGTATCATGTGACTACACCAGACAGAAAAGCGCTGTTTTTGGCAGTACAATGCCATAACTATTGATGTAAGAAGTGATTTTGGTTATAATCAAGAAAACTAAGAAAAAATGGCTAGACATCAACTCTGAAATCAAACTCGTATATAAGCTATTTAATATATACTCAATCGTAATTTTTGCATTTCACAAATTTATCCCGTGGGTCGGATTGGAACCTTTGGCGGGCTGGTTTTGGCCCACATCTGTACGTTTGACACCCCTACTGTAGATGTAAAGAAAACCTCAACAACATGATGTCAGCATTATATGTATATCCTGAAAATAATCAGCGTCAGCATCCCCATCGGCCGCTAAAAAACCTGCATCTGCATCGCACTTCACGGCTGTGTGTCTGTCACCTTGTCATGACATTCTTCTCCCATTAAAAAGTCAAAAAAAAAAAAAAAAAAAAAAATTAATGCAGCTTAAGATTCCACCTTCCCCCACTAATGTACGTTGCATCATCGCTGCCTTTCAGACACCTCCACTTGCACATGTGTACACACTGGGGAGCAAAGGCCGCCGAGTGTAATGGGTTCTGACAGTCGCCCGGCGCACACACTGCAGCCGGGCCCAGGTTGATGGGTATGTAAATGTCGCAGGAAGTCGATGTGCGCTGGAATGTGCGAGTCGGAGTTGAATGTTGATGTTCAATCAGTGCAGGAGTCCCTCACTGAACTGACAGCTGTCGGTGAATCCTGGTGGGAGGAAGGATGAGCCACCGAGCTTAATGAATGTGCACCGCCATCAGCCTGGGCTTTCCACACACGGCGAAAACACACCACTGTTGAGCGCATGGGGAGGCTGTCATTAACAAAAACTAACGAAGGTATTGTAAAAATAAAAAAATACAAAAATGAGGTCATACGAAATGGGGTAACTCAGTAAAACTGTGTTGTTCGTTTGTAAAACTTACAAATCCTGTAGAAAACGTCAAATCGAATTTTTGTCACTTTATTCCATGCAGTTCATTTTGGAGTTTAATGAATTGAATTTCTAGAATATTGATTATTTCCTTTATTTTTTCCATAGATTGATATGATCTGCATCTCATTTTGTATGATTGTATGAATATGTTAAACATCATCAAGCATTTTATGGGAAAAGGGTTGGACAAATAAAAAAAAAAAAAAAAACACATCACGTCACCACCAAAATATCATGATAAATCTAAAAGGACCATTTTTTTCAAGGTTCAGGGGTTGATTTTTGGTCCAGAATGAAAGTTAAAGAAGCCAGACTTTAAAGAAGATGCAAAATTCAAAACTGAAAAACAACACAAACGATATTTTTCTGCACATTTTTTGATCTTGTCCAATTTTTTTTTTTTATGTTTCTTACAATTCCTGCAGAAAATATCTAATTCTCATCTATAGTATTGCACTTTATTTCTTACAGATCATTCTGCGTTTAATGAATTGAACTTCCAGAATCTATTGATTTTTTTCACCTTTCTTTTCCTTAGATTGATACGACCTGCATCTCATTGCGAAGCAGCTTTACACGCTTTCTGCACCTAAGACTGCATCTGGTTTAGGTGTTTGCATATTTGTGCACATATCCAGGGTTTTACCAGGGTTTGACGAGGGCTTAGGTATGCAGTTGCACTTCAGGGGTCGGAGGAAGAAAATCTGACCTAATATGAGAAAAAAAAATGTGCATTCATTTTCACATGCAAAACAAATGAATAATATGTGGGAGATACTACAGAAAATGGTAATAAAAAAATGCAGCAAGATTAAAATGTAGTCTGAAGTTTTGTTGGTTTGTGAATAAAGCCGATCCTTACGTTCAGGCAAAAACGCATTCAAGGAAAAACTGGAAATTTAGAGCTAAGACTGAGTTAAAATAATAAATAAATTTTAAAAAAACAGTAATGTAAACATGTCTCCATGATTTGATCAAGGGAAAATTGTAGTCCTTAAAGAGTAAAGTAATCTTGTAACTGTTTTGTATTCGTGCCGCCTATCCTGACGTTCTTAATCTCAATGGGATTTTTTTTCCTGCTTAAGTAAAGGTTGATAAATAAATAATAAGATATGAGCCGCTATGATGCAGAACAGAATAAAAGTCTGTGTAGGTTCTAGAAGTGGGTAATCCAAGCTCCATAGAATAAAAGTTCTACCATGTATTTGTTCCAACCACTCACTGAACCAGCCCATTTTGATGAACACAACTCTTCATCTCGGTAGACGGGATCATTAGTGGAACCTGTGTTTAAGGAACAGGTAGAACCAACACAAGGCTGGACTTTTACTCTATGGAGCTGGAATGACCCAGCTCTGGTAGGTTCTCATTTACCCAGGTCATCGTTCTTCTTGGTAGCTCTTGGTTTAGCTGTTTTGAAAACTTTTCGTCTCTCGTCCAAGAGACTTCTTCAGTTCTAATAAGTGAAAACTCACCCATCAACGACCCTACCCCCAGTTATTAGACCTAGTTATTGGAACTGAAGAAGTCTAGTCGAGTCCAGTTGAACAGAGAACTACCATGAACCGAACAAAAAAAAAAAACCCATGTTCACGTTGTATCCAGACCCGACATTCAGCTATACCCGACCCAACAGAACCACATGGATGTGACGACAGCTCAGTTGGATGCACAGACCCCAGTTCTACAGCATTTTCATCTTTATTTGACAGCACACAGTGTCCATTTGTTCTAAAATAGACCTGGGTAGCGGTCCGTCTATCACAGATGCCTCTGAGCCCACTGAAGTCCATGATGCTTCTGGACAGAGTGAACAGAAGCCTGGTTTTGGCTCAGTTAAATCCATCCACCAACGAAAAATTATAACCCATGTACTTTCACCTTATCTTTACACTCGTACCCCTGCACATACCTACATTTTCTGTTCTGCTGCAGTGTCCAGTTGACTTTTTGTGGTCGAACCCAATCTGACACATGCACATGTTTTGTAGTTGTCTCGGAGATGTCTGGCTGTTTGTCCTATATATATTTTGTTAACCTTTACATTTAATTAATTTTCTCCTAGGTCTATTTCAGGTGTAGTAGCAGCTTCTCCAGCATCTATAAATAATTGATAAATGCTGATAGGTGTGGTTATTTGGATGTACACCACTGGAATATGTAGGAAAAAAAACATCTACCGCACAATATCTGGTTCTGTGTAAAACTAAGGTACATAAAAAAAAAACAAAAAAAAAACTTTTATTTACTTTACTAACTGAAAATACAAAATCATAAAAATGTGGTTTATTGATTCCCTTTCAGAACATTTATAACAATCAAAATTTGTTTTTTCTGAATGTTTCGTCCTTACAGATCTACAACTATCCTTTTCAGTGACTTTCAAGTAACTTTTTCTTCACATTTACACATGATATGCAAACACATATATTAATTGATATATCCCCCCTTTATTATAATATTATCTTCTGCATTTCAAATCATGTATTTTCTTGTATTGAATTCATTGATCATGTAGATGTTCATTCAAGCTCAGTCATTTCAAAGGTTGTATCAGAAACAGAGAAAACTGAGGAAAAACTGAATGTTATCACTAAATGTATCATTAACTAAACATAAAACAAGTGTCTCCATCCACTGTCGTTTAAAAAACTACATGGATTTTACTGGTGAATCAATGTTGTAGAAGATAACGCTGTTTCTGTGTTCACTACGGAGCCTCTGAATGTCTACATGGGACATATGCGATGACCATGAAAAGACGACAATCTGCATTTTACACCAATTATTTACATATATTGAGAGGATTAGTGTATCAACAGGTATTAAACATTTCACATCAGCCATCTACTAGTTTTGGTTTGTGGTAGCTAGTGCGGTCTGTGGGTTAAAGCACTTAATAAATGTCATCTTTTACCAAAATTAGGTAAAATCACCATGATAAAATGTAAATGTTCTAGCCCATTTATAATATGACAGCACAAACATTAGTTTTGGTTGTTTTGTTTTTTTTCATCACTGTCAAATGACTATACACCAACAATGTATAAGGATTAAATTAGTCTAATATTTTGTATTTTTAGTGCATTAATACCCTGATTACTATTAAAAAAAACACAAAAATTAATGAATAAAAGTAAACTAAAACTAATCATTTACCATTAAAGACTGAACCAGCTTTAAAACTAATTAGAAGTAAACATTATACAAACAAAAACTCATTAAAAGCAACAGTATTACAACCTCCTGCTCAGAAACGCTGGCTAAAGATGAATCAACGCTGAAACACAAACCCAAAATGACTTGTTTTGGGGAACAACACCGCTTCAGTGGTGAGTCATATTAGGTCGTAATGCCGATGAGCAGCTACAAAAGAGGTCTGGCAAAAAAAAAGTAACACAACACTTCTAAAGAGGACAAATCATCTGTGCCCACGTTACAAGTGCAGCAGTAACAGAAACTGCAAAATGATTTAATACCTCGAGGACGGCATCTGCCACAAACAGAACGCCTCACGCTGCCATGCACCTGTCAACAGCCTGATAAAATATAGACATGTTTGCGATGGTTAGTACGTTAATGTTAGCACAGCACTTAATGTCCCATATGCTCCACAGCTGAAACACAAACAGCCGGAGATGTTTCTTACAGTATCCTCTAGTTTCCATGTGCTTTTACCTGCAATGCAACACAACAGCTGCTTTTTAAACAAATATTTTCTGCACCTCATGTGTCTTATTTTGCCACTTCCTGTGTAAACAAACAAACCCAAGATTCTGATTCATTAAAAAATTCATGAAGCTGATCCTGCTGATCCAGTCGGCACACAAATCCACCTCATGTATGCCAGGACTAAGACATGAAGCCGCTTCCGCATTGGGTCTTTTTCTCTTTGCAAAAAAAGTCAGGATTTAATGAAAGTCTGACAATAGCTGTGTCCATTTGTAGCACTTTGTGACTTTGTTATTTGAGATAATGAGAAGAATGATTTCTTGTTTTATGCTGCAGGCAGTCTTAAAGTTCTGCTCAATAACTCCGATAACAATGTGAGTGCAGCTTTCTTTTGTTTTCATATACTTTTTATTAGCGCTGACTGACCGAGGTGGTGAAAGTACAAACTTTACTCAAGCCAAAGTGCAGATACAAGTTTTAAAAAAAGATGAAAATAAAGCATTTATTACTATTGAACTTCTTTATTCAGGATTAGTTCTCCTGATCTGTTTGGTTCTGTTACATCTTTTAACTTCCTTTGTTATTCATCTGTGGTATGAGATTTGCTAGGAAGACCCACCATGATGTAAAATAAAACATCATTAATAATCCACTATGAATACTTTAAACATGACTCAAGCTTTTTTTGAGAGACAAGGTACTCAAAAATGTAGAACAATTTATAAGAAAATCACCAAAATGATCACGATATGTCAAGTCATCAATTCTACAAGGTTTAGGAGTTGATTTTTGGTCTGAAGTGAAAGACGTTGGCGACGAAACGAGAAAACCTCACATATCATTAGTAAATGGCATTATTGTCATAGTGACAGAATAAAAACATACTGTGACATCATCTCAGACGTAGGTGCAGTTAAAAGTGATGAATAAAACATACTTTTAACATTTTCTACAATGACACTAACTGTTTAAACAGTGCCCTTGTCCATACTGATGCAGACATTTTGTAAAACTGCTATTTTTCTGTACATTTCTTAACCTTGTCTACAATGTCTTAGGTTGAAAAATTTTTAATTAACAGAGTACATTTTCTAAACTCTGGTTTGTGTGCATCTGTGTGTTCAGGAAAAACATAAAGTTTGTTAGTCCATATCATCACACCCCATTTTGTTTATGTCTATTATGTGTTTGTGTGATGAGGCTGCACCAGAGACACCAAATCCAGGTTTATAAATCAGTATACGACCTGCACTAGATAGAGGTTTGCACCCTTTGGGAGACGGACCAGACCAACAAATCCACATCTAAATACACTTCCACAAAAAACACTTATGGTAATGCCAGTTTACAACTGAACTACACCTTCATATTCACAGCTTAAAGTTTGTCTGAGCATTTGTCGTCATTATTGCATGACCATTTTGTAAAATAAATATATATTTTTTAAAAGTATTCAAAAACTCCTCACTAACTTGGTTTGGCTGCATTGCAACACAATGATGCACACACAACAACAGTTCTGGAGCGACTGATCTGAGATCTGCATGTTCACATCTCATTATTCTGTCTCTGTGGATCCACTGTTGGTATAATGTTGAATATTTTAGTTGCAGAGGACCGGGATTGTCATTCACTTTCAACAACAACAACAACCTCTAAGCTACAACTAAACCTGAAGAAGCCAAGTTTTGACGTGCCATTTTGTGTTGTAGGGGTTTAGTCATTTTAAAAACCACCACGCACATCCCAGCACCTTTAAAACTGTTTTTTTTTTTTCAACCTAGACATCTATTACCCCTATTCTGGAGGGACTGTGGATAGTGTTGGAGCTACCACCAGCACTGGAAGAGGAACTAACAAAGTGTGGAGGTACAGTAGGTCTGGATATGCAAGAGTAGTATCTCACCAGCTCAACTTGGAGCCTTTGCAAAGGTGGTACTAAAAATAGTACCTGAAAGTACCGACTATCACGGAATGTGATGGTAAAAAAAGGCTGTGCAAGTCGAGTTGAGCTGATACCGTCAGTAGAGAAGTGGCATTAAAGACTGTAAAAGGAAAGATTATCTCATATGGTGCAGGCTTAATTTTTTATCTCGACGACTGCTGAAGGAAACTCTGCCAAGCTAAACAAGTTTTCAGCCAGTGCAGGTTGGGGATGCACCAAACTGAGAGTTGGTGTTGGTTTGAGTCCAGTATTCATAAAAACTGGAACGGGAATGGGAAATATTTAGTTATAATCCAGTAAGATAAACAGGAGAATCTACTTGATCTTCAACCAAACCCTGCTATGCTGGACGTTAGGTGGTGTGGAGATTTTTCAGGACTCAGTGAACAGAAGAATGCAGTATTTACAACATCAACAGGAGGAAAAACCTCATAAAACATTTGCAGAGGCGTCACACATGGGTTTCTGATGAATTTTAGCCGAGAAGAAGGTGAGCTGCAACAAAACAGAAGTAGAAGTCTTTAAAAAGTGAGAGGCTTCTCCAGACTCAGAGAGTAAAAGTTAACTACAAACAAACAAACAAGACAATGCTATGAAAAATAAGTGTTGGTTTCGGCCCTTTTTCTTCGGAGGATTTAGTTTTCGTGTTATACTTCAGTTGAGTTTACGGTTAGTTAAACTCTGTAGAGTATTAAAGTTTTCTAATAATGATAAAAAATTTCATAAAAAGACAAAACCAACAAGAGATATGCAACAAGATTAAAACGCCAAAAGGCAAAAGACACTTAAAATAAATGTCAAGCTACACATATAGTTTAAACTAGTGTCATGTACTATTTTATGTTGTTTTGTTTTTTGTTGTTTTTTTAATGGTATCTGTCAGAATCAGACGTCAAACATCATCTAATTCAGGAGTTTTCACCAAAATTAATGATTGTGCCAAGATGTGATTCAGAAAAAAAATCGAAATGAAGTTTTGTTTTCTTATGTAGAAAAACTGAATTATTTATTACATACTTTAAACTTCCACATTAATTACTGTCTGCTGCCATTAATTGTCTCAAAGTTGGGAAGTCTGATCAATTAGTGATGACAATTAGTGATGTTAGGCTGTAAACATATACACTCAAGAGCCTCTGCATCTCCTTTAATTTGTTAAAGCATATATGTGGAATAGTGGTTAATAAAACATTGAAAATATATTTGACATACATATTTAATCTGATGAGTCCTTAAAAGTCACCTGCTGATCCACTAATCCTATAAATAATTGGTGTAAAATGTGGTTTGTCATCTTTTCGTGGTCATCAGATATGATCCCTTTGGACGTTCAGAAGCTCCATAGTGAATGTAGAAACACTGTCATCTTCTACAACATTAATTCACCAGTAAAACCCATGGAGTTGATCAATGACAGTGGATGGACATATTTGTTTTATGTTCAGTTAATGATATATTTGTTGAAAAAGCCACTTTCTCTTCATTTTTTCTGTTTTCTTTATGAACATTTACATGATCAATGAATTAAATGGAGGAAAATATATAATTTACCTTGAAAAATTAAAAATTCAGAGGCTAAACATTACAATAAATACTGATAAATCACTAAAGAAAGGTCACCATATAAGTAGTTCTAGATATTTAAGGGTTAAGACACATACAATGGTCTTGGTCTTAAAGGGTTAAACCAGTCTTCATGGACAGAACATGTACAAAACAACAGAATATTTTAGAACTATATATGAGTTATAAAGTTAAGGAGTAGCTAAATAAAGTTAACCAGATTTAATGTGATAACAGTATTTCTGCTGATGCTAGAGAGAAGAAGAAAAAATTATAATATCTATTTTATTGCAGCACATAAACATATAACGGTAATTCACACTTTATCATCCAGCTGTAGTAGAAGTGAACCAGAACTAAAAGGAAGCAGAACTTTCGAAACCCAACAACAGACGTCTCTGTTCACTTAAGGTGACAAACAAAAGCACAGCCCATTAGAAGCGGCGTGCAGAGACACACTGCCGGCATTACCACATTTAATCATGTTGAGAGGCATGCATATATATATATATATATATATGTATTATTATTATTATTATTATTATTATTTCTCCTGTCACTGCTTCATAAGGCCGCAGTCACGCAGCTGCAATCATATCACAAGACGAAATGTGAATGTGAAGAGCTGGCTGTTGCATGAGCCTTAACTTTCTGTTGTGCCTCTTCAGCTCCAGCACAGGAGAATTAAACCACAGTGTGCAGTAATGGCACTGGTGAAAACAGTCCTCATTAAATGTGATAATAAGCTGCGTGATAAAAACCATGTTAGGGGGAAAAATTGCAATACATGTGTCGTTCAACATGATGTATTATTTCAGGTGGCAATTTGTCTCCGCAAGCTGTTTTTAATGGATTTTTGGAGCCTGCGACTTCCGGAAAGGAAAGCAAATGTGCATTAGAACAGACAGTATGAGCTTTGAACCGGGACATTAGTGGGTTTGGATGTTTCCTGGGCAATAATGGCAGCAGAAAAAAAAAAAAAACATAACAAAATGCTCCATCTCATCAACAACAGGAAGTGAGTTGGAGATCCAAAGAAAACTGGCGTCACCGAAGCTACATATTTAGTTTCAATCATCCGTTAAAGTGAAGAGGCGCTACAGATTGGACTGTTTGCTGAACGCTGATGCCATGTACGGATTACAAACATCCCGTGCAGGATTTATGGGTGGTGAAGAAATATTTTCTTTGCAAAGTTTTTGGTCAGCGTGCCCAGTTTATGCACAATCTGTCCTTAGATATAAGATGTAGTTTAAGAAAATGAGTACAAACAGAGGAACAGAGTGAGGTAGGCAACAAAACAACAGTGATGTGGTGACACAGTACTCGAGATACACTGTCGAAGGAGAATTTTCAACACCGAAATGATAGTTTAGAGACAGAAAAAGCTGATTATTCTGCTGACACATGTCTGCAACTGACTTTCACCAGGTGAAATAAACACCAAACCAAACTAATACATCCTAAATATATCTGAATCAGTGAGTAACTAACTCAGAGCAATTAATAATAAATGTGGGAATGAACATCAAGCTGCCTCCGAATTTCTATCATCTGAGCTGCATATTATTTCCCTCCAAGTCAATACTTCTAACTATCAGCCCCAATACGAAAGCTAATGAAAGCTTGGAGAACATCCTACTGAGACTGAATAATCAGTAAATCTTCTAATTTGTTTCTGCCTTGGACAAAGAGGATTCGTGATAGTATTTCAAGATCAACAAGGTATAATGAAGGAGTTTCTTCCACTAAATACCAAGAAATGAGCTTTTACTTTGGAATCAGCTGGAAGACATATGAACAAGCTGCTTTTAATGGTAGGTGCATTTAAAGAAGGAATATATATTATATTTGCAGTTACTACTGGATACAATATGAGGTTAATTCACACAGACGTTATGACAGATTGGAGTTGGTAGACGTCTACTGTCAAATGTAATCTGACCTTCTCCTTTATAGATTGGTATTTTTCATTGTGAATCAATGGAAACATAGTTTGGGTTTGCTTTTAGGCCATGTCCACACAAAACCACATTGTTTCCAATCTGATCTTTTTTTTTTTTCTTTTTTTTTGTCATTTTCAAAAAAGTGTTCTGTAAACACCGTCATTTTAGAAATATCTGTGTCCACACAAAACCACTAAAAACAACTGAAAACAATGTAATACAAATGCCAGGCCTGTATGTGGCATTGTAATGCTATTGAGAAAAAAAAACTGAGAAGATGTGGAGCATATGCATAAAGCATGTTTAGTTCTACTGGTTTGATCCAATATTTTCTTCTGGTTGTACCTCTCTGTGGTAGGTCCAAGACCATGAGGTGAATATTGTTATCTATGGTTGGTTGTAGCTCAAGGTAATAAAAGAGTAGCCAAAGATTTTGATTCAATATTTCTAATAAGCTCAATAGCTGTCGTATCATGAGCACTACTCTGTAGTCATCTGGCCAAAGCAGTGCCTTGCTTGGTTTAAGTCTTATCTCAGTCCACTATAGTCTAGGTCATAATCACATAAGGTCTTGAGTACAACAAAACTGGTCATAGAAACTTCATTGACTGCAGTAAGGAAATTCACTTAAAAGTATTAACAATGATCAAACGCTAATATTCAGTGTTTGTGAAACACTTTCCTACCTGATATTCTGAGTTAATTCAGATACTACAGGTAAAAGTTGCAGGTAGGTTTTATATACGATTACAAGTAAAAGTACGGATTGGTTCAAAAACATAGCTACCGATACACTACCAATTCATATGTATGAGCACACACCGATGACTTATAAGACCTAATATCTATTTAAGTTCAATTTTAGACCTTTTAGGGCCTGCAGATTCCCTGAATAATTGTGAACCACAATGAAAGCATATAATGAATATGCAAAGTTTGGTTGCATGAACAAACCCAACTCATAAACAGATAATCACATCCCCTGATAATGGAGTGTATAGGTCATACACAGAAGCAGCCAATGGAATCTGCATTGAAAAGTGGAAGACAGCAATGAAACAACCCAACACTGACCCTGAATGCACCATGATGTGTTCACGGTTCTATGTGAGAGGGATAAATATGAGTGTAAGTGACGTTAAAAAGCACATTACTGTTAAGGCTGTTGATTAACATATAAAAATTAACGTGGGTTAGAGTTA
>JAPSES010000069.1:13692943-13715852 GCA_029822895.1 Maxillicosta whitleyi | reverse complement strand
CCCCTCCATCACAGAACTCTCCACCCTCCTCCTTCACCTCCAACTCCAATGTGGAGAGAAAGAGAATGCTTCAATTGAATGAAAGCAATCCCAGTGGCATTGAGGCAATTATGGAAGCTGCTGGCACTGTTTTCTGCTTTTTCTCGTCCTTTTTCTCTTCTTTCTCACCCTCTCTCACGTCGGTAGAGGATCTGTTTTCTCCCCTTTTTTTCAATCTCTCTGTGCTCCAGACATATGCCACTATTAATGTAGCTTCTGTCACTTCAGCTGTTTTTCAGTGTGACCACTTCAGCCTCTGTACAGTTGTACCTGCCTGAGAGGCTTGTGTTCTTTTTCCCGGGCCCAAAAACTCCACCCTGCAAAGTCTGACAGCACCATTCACTTCCTGCAGCTACCAAAGCATTAATCCTCCTGGCCTTATCAGGTCGTGTAAGGCTAGGACGCCATGGCACGGCGCAGAGCCTGACAACACAAATGATCCAGGAAAAACTTTAATAACTACCTTTTACGTCTGTAGTTTTGATGCATGCTGCTCTGGTATTTTCTGCTCGTTTTTGAAAATCACCCAGTACATATATCACCAAAAATGAGCTGTAAGTCAAACACCTCAGCCTCTAATCAGGTAGCCCCCCTGCTTCTCCTCCACCCCCGCACATCGCATCCCTCCAGCCACTACTGCACTTTATCTCCCCTCAATTAACATCTTCTGAGCGAGCCTCTATTATCTTAACCACACAGAGCAGAGAGGTCCTCCGAGGAGACGCCGTGGAGGACGGCTGAGCTGTGGACAGAGGGCTCCCAGCCCTGCTGCCGCCCGCCGCTTCAATTCACAGGCCTAATTAAAGCCCGAGTCAGACATGACAAACTGCGAGCGGAGGTGCTGGAGAAACAAACACTGACAGAAGCGTTGCCTGTGCAGGAGCGTGTAGCCCGGAGGATTCTCTTTGTGAGGATTATCTGCCAGAAAACAGGCACGTTCACGTCAACGTCATGACAACATCATCTAAATCTCTTTTGACTGTTTGCTCGGTTTGATCGTGTTTATCTTCTATGTTGTATATAGGCTTCACCACGTGTCACTGCGTCGCCATATATCCCACAAACAGAAAGATAGAGAGGGATGTGGACACAACCTCACTGAAGCTCAAGGATTCCTATAAAACAAATACATTTGCTTGATGTCATGCTTATATATGGCTAATTTCCCTTTTGTATCATGCCCCCTGTGCCCTGTTTCATCTGTTTGGTTGCCCTCACCAACTTCAATTTCACCCTATGAAGCCATCAAACCACCCATTAAGCCATCACGCTGCCCTCTTTGTCCTTGCTTCCCTGTCTGACAACAACAGCGAGAGCCTGTATTGCGCTCTCGCCGCCGAGAGGTAGCCTGGCGATTTGGCCCGGCCTCCGCTACCGACTTTGGCTCAAGCCAGACTATTAAGAGTATTCTATTACTGTTGGGTTAACCTGTCACGCTTGGCTGTGGCTCTCTTTATTGTCTGGCCGCTCTGAAAGGGCAGGGGATAAAACTCCATCAGTGGGACAAATGACCACACATGCCACCATTCATCAAACGCCCGGGGTCCCCTCAATCCCACCCCCATCCCCCCTTCGGACCATGAATACCTCCATAGCACTGCCTCAAAACATAGCTCCCAGGGGCCAATCAACCCTGCTAAGGATGGACAGAATGGCGTCTTTGGTGACATACGGTTTCACTCCCTAATCATGACTCTGGGAATAGCAGGTTTTTTTTCCAGCAGCGAAGGAGCTAATGTATTGACTAAGATCAGGTAGTGCAGCAGGCAGTGTGGGGAAGTGATTAAGAAAGCAGACCAGTGATCAGCGGATGACAGGGGTCAATCCCCTATTGGGCAATTGGGTAGTGGCCTTGGGCTAGGTACTTAGCCTCAACACACCAGCAAGACAGTCAACTGTGCGAGTGGATAAAATGTCAAATTCAACTTCACCCTTCGCAAAGGTTCAAAGCAGTGAGATGACAGCGAACGCTTTGGTTATTAAAAAATTCATATCGTAATGAAACAGCCGTGTTCCATCTTCACACATCCCCCTCCAGCAAACATGGCGCTCCTTTTTTCATGGGATCCATCAAGGGAGGGCCACAATTAAGTGACTAATTTGATTAGGAGATAATGTGAGTCCCACTTAATGGAAAGGACAGACTTCACAACACAGGCAGATTAGTTTGGTGGATGCCTGCTTATTAATTAAGACAGCCCTCCGTGCCCAAATTAAGTCAAATGCACAGATGCAGTTTTAATGGGTCAGGGTATGCACAAGTAAGACAAATGAAAATCTGGTATGTGCACACACAAAAAAGCACGGACAATGACCATTAAATGTTTTAATTAATATAACCCTGACTTGAAAGGGAAAAAATGTGAGTTTGCCCTTATATTATTCACCTATTCATTGTGTAAAATAGAGCTGGGTTTGTTGTTAAAACATGCCAAAGCACTTCTCATCTAGAATTTCACTGTGCTGCGCCTGTGTTTCCACTATGTGTCATTGCACACCATAGCAACAGCAAGTCATTATACTCGCACAAACTACCTCTGCTACTGTCATTCAGCTCTCAGGTCTGTGATACTACGTACAGTAACACAAACGACTGCTTCTTGCACATGAAGTGAAACACTTCAACCCTTTAGAAACAATAGATACAAAGACAGTCAAGTAGAATCAGTAGTGGGAGACATACCCGGATCGTCTAGCTAAATAAAACAACCAATATAGGAATGGAAAACTACTCCATTCCATGTAAAAATCACTGTATGAAAAATCCAAGAGAAGTACTATTGAATACATTATTACTGACACTATAATATTATCACTTGTGTCAAAGATACTGTACTTTCTGTTGAAGGTGGACGTTGAAAACACTCAGTTGGTTTTATCAAGTCTCTAATTTTGTAAAGTAAAAAAAAAACGCTACTTGGCGGCACTGTTAACAACCTAGACATGTGAAGTGTAAACGACTACACACTGCTTTTGGAAAGATGTTGGTGAATAAAATGTTGGAAACTAGTCATTTTATCTTTGACAATGATCTGGATGTTAAAAGTGTGTTGTGTTACCCATTGTGTTCAATATTCAAGTGAAAAGTAACTAAAGCTGAAGGAAGAAAAAAGATAATTGCCTCTGAGATGTAGTGGAACAGTCAGATAAAGTAGCACAAAATGGAAAGTCCAAGTATAATACATTTGAACTCAATGCATGTTCAAGTGCTGCCTTAACTGACTTAATCAACAGTATTAAGTCTGAATTCCTTCCTCAACGTCTGATGATACTTAAGACTTCCTGAGCAACTTCCTCATGAGATATTTCTTTTGTGAAGTCCAACAGATTTTGTTTGTAGCTTATGTACTGCACACCCCAATGGTTGCCCAGGGCACACTGACAATCAGCCAGACGGATCTTCAGTTGGACAATCTCTGAGTCCCCACAGGAGAAAGTAAAAACCACAACCAAAAGCATGAGAGATTACTGTATTTGTGGCAGTCCTTGAGCTTGTGCTTGCCGTCTGCAGCCACCGCGGTGCTCTGTCATTCTGGGCACAACGCACACTCCCAAGCGCTCTATTTACGGTGGCCGAATCCCTGCAGCGTGGAGCGGGAAGGGTATAATCTCCCAGCGGTATTCTGGGTGGTGAATCTGCTGGTGTTGTCTGTGCATACCAATGGCAACCTCACCTCTGTCTGAGGAGTTATGATGTATAAAGAGAGGAGAAGAAAAAAAAAAAGCTGATCCGCGATGCGTCAAGATCTAGAGGGGAAACGGGGGTGTTTGGGAACCCCCAGTGGAGAAATACATTCACAGCATTCTCATCAACACCGTTACCACTTTGGCTGCTGCTACTCCTACCACCTGCCTCTGTGCAGTCACACTGTGCAGGATTTAATCAAACAGCCATGTAAAACAGACATCTCTACATAGTGTTTATGCCACCACCACCTGCAGACCTGTGGCTCATCTGGAGAGCGACGATCATTTTGGTTCAAACAATGTGATCAAATTTCATCTGAGAAATCGCAGGTTTCTACAAAGTGTGAGGTTAAAGGGTTAGTTTGGACTTTCTAAAGTGATGCTGCGTGATGCACTTGATGTGTTGGATAATGGAGAAGCCGATCAAGAACTGAAATGGAAGCAAAGCAACATGCTGCTGTGAACAACGGAAAAACGGATTTTAACCACCTTAAAAATCGGCACCAGTTTGACACTATATTTAGCATGTTTTCACTGTTGTAGCCTGCAGTCAGACAATAAATTGAGGCTGCTACATTGCTCACTTCAAAGCCACCAAACTCTTCTGACAAATTCCCTTAATTAATTTTACCTGAACATGAATATGGTTGGTCCAACATTGGTGGACTGGTTCATTTGTAATATTGTGAAACTTTGGTGTTTTTTTTTTTAGCTGCTTTATACTTCTGTGTGATCATGAGCTATGGTTGCTTACATCTGTAGACTTTATAGTTACAGAAAAGATAATGTGCATTTTCTCTGATATGTAACTACACATCAGTACACATACAGTGAACAAGATATCAAAATAAATATAGGCATATTTTCTAGGATCTGCTTTCATGAGAGAGGTGTACAATGTGAAAACATGGGAGATGCTTCTTTCACAAGTCATGTGTAAAAACAAATGGCACACTGCAGATATACTCTTTACTATGATTGACACTATAAATGAAGAAACACAAACACAGTGACTGAAGCATTTATCTTAAGATGGAGAAATAACCAATTTAACCATTTTTCTATGAGTAGGTGTGTAGCCAGTCTTCTTATTTATAAATTAACTGGTGTCTGGTGACGTACAAACAGAGTTTGTTGAATGAGTTTGGTGGCTTTGAAGGGAGTGATTTCACGGGCAGTGACTGCTGAGAAAATATTCTAAACATAACATCTTTAAACGAATGGGGTTTTTTTTGGTAGCTAACATATATTTTCTGCTGCTCTCGTTTACAGCAGTGCATTATCTTGCATATCAGTATTCCTGTCTGCCTCTCAAAACCTTCACCTACCATGACAATGCACCATGGGTAAGCACCTCATAGAATCAGACCAAACTATCACTATAAGAAAGATGGAGGTTACAAGGCTGTGTCTTTGGATGATGGAATATACATGGCAGCAACAATCTGCTTAGAAAAACTTTAAGAGTACACGCCACATGAACACATATGGATGTCACATACAGTCGGCATCGTATGATAAAGCCCCAGTGTGAAGTGGCTTAATGAAGCCACGCGAGGGGGTACTGTCAGCGGAGTGAGGTGTCAGGTGACTACCCTCCTGGCTATATGTGCGTCTCATTGGTATGTGTGGCGAGACGAGGCCTTGGCTCTCCTCTGATTATGATGTCTGCAGAGAGCCAGGCCAGCCCAGGGTGAGCGCCAAACCGACAAGGCTGAGATGGAGGGAAGATTCAGAGAGCCTCTGTTCTCTCACCGGGGGATCCCCCACATCATTTAGCGCCTCATGCAGATCGCTGCTAGTGGCAACACAGCCCTCTGGGCCCGAGGAATTAATGTACCAAGCAATGGCAGAAGTGATTTATTAAAATAACACACCCTGATGAGAGAGAAGAGCCAGGGCTGCTCTTTTTCAGCTCGTCCCCATATGCCACCGAGAGAGGAAATGGAATCATATAGAATAGGTGCTACAGGGAAAGGCAAAAGAGCAAGCAGTGAGAGAAAGTGGACAGCCACTGCACAAATTGTGCGACAGTCCTTGCTGTCATTGCTTATTTATTTACCCTCTCTCCATTTGAGTCAGGCCTTGTATTAAATTGATCCCTCCTGCCGCGTTTTGCCTTGTTGAACAAGCGCAAAGCCCCGTTAAGTGTCTGTGAAAGGCTGGTGATTGTGTTTGCGGCGCCCTGGGTGCGCCGCATCCGTCCGCTCCCCTCTATCTCCCCCGGACAGACGGGATTAGAAGCTGGGAGAGGGGCTGAATGACCCTCTGGGGGGGGACTAGAGACAGCCAGGCAGTGAGCAGCACCGTTCGAGGCTCACACAAATACACACTGCAAAATACAAGCCTATATGTATTCCTGCGCACACAGACGCCTGTTCTATCAGTCACATGCACGTTGAGCATTTAAGGTTGAGCTGAGCTTGCCCCCAGACTAATGCACGACCATCCAGAGGCTCAGCCACGTGCAGAGGTAGATGTGAATTAGCTGTCATGTTAGGTAAGCACAGAGCTAATGTATGTACCTCCTCACTGCTGCCAAATGCTAAACATCTGCTGCTGAAACACACAGAAGCATAGAGTGTTACAGCCAAAAAATAAATCTCAGTTTCTTTCAGTGTTATGGATGATTCACAGTGGTAATCGGGTTCTTACTGTACACATCAACTCCAGACAAAGTTTTTGGCATCACTGAGCAAAAAGTTCATTTCAAGTGAACTGAGAAGAAACTAGACTTCTGCAGCTCCTCCTGGCTCTGTTTTCAGTTTTTAGAAAAGTGAACACCTGACAGATGATCGTGGTCCTAAAAACGGGTGATTGACAGCTGTAATGACCAATCTCTGTCAAGACTCTGTCAGACCCGTCTCTATGTGGAGACTCTGTGACTTGTCAGTGAAGCGATGTGACAGTTCCCATATCCGTGAAATTTGGGCTTCACTTTTCCATAGTGGCATGAAACGCTGCTGTGCCACCCATCTTTATATTCAGTCTGTATTCAGGGCACAGAGGAACAGGGGAGTGTGCTTCTGGCATTTTCTTCCTGGTTTCTGCTCACTGCAGCTTTAAAATGATATACCATATATGTATGTCAACAAATAACAATAACTGTGTCACTGTGCATTAACACCAATACATCTGTAGCTTCCCTTCCATCTGTGCCCTGCTTTGACATTGCCTCCTTTCTTTACATGTTTTTTTTTTTGTTGGAACAGGTTCATCCTGCAGCTGTTTTTAGTTCTGGGTAGCATCATCTCCCCTACCTTTCTTTGGTATCACTGTTTTCTTCAGTGGCTGTGGCTGCTGTAAGCTTGTTGTTAACTGGTACAGCTCACGCGTGCAGGGTTTTGGCAGCTTATGATCCTGACACAACCACAGAGAACATACATTCAACTTGTGATTTGAGTGATAACTATTTGGAATTTGTGATTTCAACAATATTTGATGACCAAACCTACATCTATCTATCTATCTATCTATCTATCTATCTATCTATCGTTCAGCCTAAATAAACAGCGTATAATCTCCGTCATATATAGTTTTACAATCTTAAATAGAGTGGGATCATCAGAGTTGTTTTTACCAACATCTGCTTGATGTCATTTTAAGTTTAGTAAATGAATACTGAAATAATTTCAACCAATTGTAATGACATTTGCTAACTTACGTATGAACAATGTAACAAAACATTACTGTAGACATTAGCTTGTTTGCTAGCATAAAAACTGAAAATTAAAACAACTAGACAATGAAATATGTAAGATCTCTACTGAATTCATGTGTTAAAAAATAATCCTGGAATGGTTATTGAGTGAATATTATCAGATGTTTATTAATATTGATTTTCTAACCTTACACATGCCAAGATTCATAGTTTATGGTTAGCTTTGTTTGACCAGATGGTGATATTTAACTAGAGCCACACCCTTCATCACACACTACTTCCTGTCTGAGTCCATATTCCTTCATTAGAAAAACATCTCACTTTCCAATCAAATTAGAATAAACCAACAAGGCTACAAAAAACATGGTACACTTTCTGATTCTGTACACAATTACACAAGTCATGTACGTCAACATGACTGTCATTATCTTTCATTTGCAGTAATAAGCATTTTTTATAACATATCATAACCTTTAATGTGACTGATAAAAACAGATTCCTTCGTTTACTGATTTCTTTACTTACAGTTAGAGCTGCAACTATTGTGTTATAGAATGTTAAATGAATCGACTACTTTGATGATCATTATTGATTTGAGTAAGTTTATAAGAAAAAGTAATTTTGATCCAATTCCAGCTTCTTGCATGTGAATATGTCATGGTTTCTTTGCTGTTCTTTGATGGTAAACTGAATATATTTGGGATGTAAACCTAACATTTGCAATTTAAAGACCAAACAATCAATCAATTAAATAATTAAGAAAATAATGCTTATTGATTGATGAAAACAGTTATTAGTTGAAGCCGTACTTCTATTCTGCTTTACAACAGACTCCATCATATCACCAGACTCACAATAAAACAGGCAGCTCCACCAAATAACTTGAACAGTGTTGGAAATATCTGATGGAGTTGTTTTTGTATATTTTAATGTGTAAGTGTTACATATTGTATCCCACCTTTAACTGCTCAAATCTAAGCTGTGGGCATTTTATTATGTATTTTATTTTTCATATTCATGAGTGTAAATTCAGGCTGACCCGGTGCAGAGACAATATAAACTGTGGGCTACTTTGTGGACTAAATGAAAGGAGTCGATGTGAATCCCTGCTCGAGCTGCTGATGCTGATGCACAGCCAGACATGGAGCTATACACAGGAGGTCTCACATTTACATACATTTACATCTTAGACATTTAGCTGACACTCTTATCCAGAGTGGCTTAGTATACGTATGAGAGTGGAGTAATTTCAAATTACTGAATTGCAAACACTTCAGGCTGGCTGACAATACGGAGTGCAGAGGTTATAGTAAAAGTGGCTGGCAGACAAAAGTAAGAAAATGCTGCAGCATGACTGAAACAGTGTGTAGAGACCGAATACAAGTATAGTCGAGTTGGTGAAATCAGGAATAAATGTAGCATGAATGCAGCAGAGTCTGAGATGTGAAGTGTTCTTACTTGAGGAAAAATGGACACTACTGAACAAGCTGCAGAACACTTCTCACAGGATGCTCAGTATGATCTGAGCAGAGTTGAGCCCCCGGGGGGGAACGCCACTGTATGGCCCCGCCCCGTCAACGCTCCCTCATTCACGCCGTGGAGCGCACTTTGAATCCATTCAGATGGCGTGATTACGATGCCGGGCACCTTCCACGGAGGGGGCAGATAAGTGGAGACGCTCCATTCGACATTTACATCTCATACACCTCATCAAACACCAGGTCTTTGTAGTCATGCGTTACATTTGAATAAAGCAAAGTTTGAATTTTTAAGCAGCGTGAAAATTCATCAAACCTCCCCGTCCAGCGAGGCCCTTGTCTCTCCTAGCAAATAACTCCTGGTTACCTTATTCAAACTGAAAGTGGCAGGGCTCAAATCAAATCAAGTCAAATCAAATTGTGCATGGATGAAAAAGTGAGGAGCGAGGGAAGAGGAGGGAAAGGGCTTGAAAACAGTCCCTTTTTCGTTCTACCCTTTAATAGCTCAGAACGGCAATTTACTAAATAATTCAGGTGAATTTGCACAAAGCCAGCTTTAAAGCAGCAACGCTTTTTTTAAAGGACAAAGTCAAGTGGAGAGGAAGGTAACAAAGTCAGTGCACAGAATCCAAAGATCAGTGAGAGCTTTGCAGAGTTTTATACATGTCGCGTTCAATACTCTGACCTTCCATTGTATATCTGTGTCACCACATGTCTCATATAAGAAGAAGTATATTTGCAAAAGTGTTTACACAAAAAGCTGAATAGTTTAAATCAGAAAAGCAGCATAGATAGAGAGACTGTTCAATGACATGAGAGAGCATGACAACAGCACATTCTGTACATTGAACAGATCCAGGCAGACAATGGAGACAAAGACAGACGAGGAAGGCAGACAAGCACAACCTCGATTCGTACCCAGTTCCTCTGCCTTCAGCTTGAACTTTCGTGGCAAAGATGAAATAAAATAACAATGGGTTACCATAGCAATAACAGTGGAGAACATAACTAAGTAGTCTGAAAGATGGGGAGCATCTCCGGTGGGGTGAGGAGGAGGGGGCATCCAGCTTTTATCTGTCAGCCGCAATCCTCCATCATCAAAGCTGTTCTCCACTTTCAGTGCCAAGACTGAAAGACACCAGTGGATCATTAGTCTCCAGTGAAGAAGACAGTCATTTATCCATGTGTTTTTTTTTTCTTCCTTCTGTTTCACTAAGAGGAAAAGAGGTGGGTAAGAAGAGGCGAAGTAGAGGAAGAAAAAAAGAAAAGGAGTGATTTTTTTCTTTTTTTTTTTTTTTCAAAAAGTCAATTTCTCTGGGTGCTAACCTGACTCCCTTTGGGCTACCTGTGCAGGTATCAAGCCTGCGGTCTAACGGGCTCCTCTCTCTGTGAAGCAGCAGCCCTTTGCAGCACATCAATACACTGAACTTTTCCTGCCGAGTACCTGAGCTCTACTGCATGACCCACTCCTCCTTTATCTATTCTGTTTAAAGATACCGGTTGCGGGAGAAGGAGCTTGATTACCTCTTGGGACAACCCCGCTCCTCTTTAAGTTTGCCAAGTGAGAAAGTCTTCAGAAGTTTGTTGACAGATCTCCGCTGCGGCGGGAGGGAGCGATGGACATGGTAACCTTGGCTCTCCAAAGGACAAACGAGGAGTTTTGAAAAGATCAAGCGGGAGGGAGTTTGTTTATGGAGGAGACGGACGGGAAGAGGACGGAACAGGGAACACAGGTGTGCATGGGGAATATATATAGTAGCGCACACTGAGTTTTCTAGGATTTCTAGCCTACTTATGGATGTACAATCAAGCTAAAGCTGCATCCTTAGGATCCCCTTCACAAAAATAGAACCTATGTCCCTGTATCCCACCGGCAGGATCTATCAAGAATCAATAAGATGAATTTGTGAAGTTGTCAGTTCTACCTCTTATGTTGATCTATCTTGATGCAGGAGATCAATCTTCCAATAGAAGTGGGTGGTACTTTCACTAGAAAATAACTAATTAAAAGGGTCATACTTTGCTAAACCCACTTTTATTAGTCTTTGGTACATGTATTTGGGGACCCTAACAATGCATAAAGTTGAAATTTGAATTTGAATCCTCCGGGTACTGCAAAGCTATCCTTATATTTATTTTTGCTACATTCTTCTTCTACATTCTGTTTTAATTCCTGCTCAATTTGTTACTTTTATAACTATACTGTACTTTTATAATTATACTTTTATTACTTTTATGACATAATTGTTTGTCGGAAGCAGTGGTCGTAGTCCGTACTGAAAATAAGTGTAAACTTTGAGACGATTACCTAAAATGTTCAGTTGTTGGTTGTATTAACAAACACAAGTGGCTGAATGGGACAGAAAGCACAATCAACAACCTGGAAGGTGGTGGTGTATGAAGTGGCTAATTTGGATTTAAAGGAGCAGCGTTCAAAATGACCTTGTGTCATTAGTCAAAAATAGGGTTGAAGATGGACCTGTGGAGTTTAATCAATGTAGAATTCAGACTAAGCAGAGCAGTTACAGTTTATGTAGATCATAATGCATAATTCCATAAAAATCCATATATGACTTCCCATCAATCCAATTAATTGAATCCAACCAGTGGTTTCAACCAGAAAATGTTTGAAGAAATTGGTCACAAAGAAAATGACAACAACAAAGATGATGACAAAGATGACAACAATGAATATGACAAACATGACACAGTGCCTTCACAAAAGCTCATAGCTTATCGACCGGTGAGCTAAAAAGACTAATACAAATGAGACTTTAAGCCAAGTAAAGTGTCCTCAATGTGAGCTTTCACACCTCTGCTGCATTTACACATTTAGGTACAACACATTCCTGTGCTGCACAACAAGGAATGCTTTTAACTAGAGTGTACATATATTCACATTAAAAACCCAGGTCAATATCATTTAAAAGCCAAGGAGAAAAGCTAGAGTAACTGCATTCAGGCTATTCAACATCTGGGATATTTGGCTTTCGGGGTGCAATATATCTGGACGAGAGAATGAAACATGAGAATGTGTTTATCTATGTCTCTGAGAGGAAAAAAGAAAAACAAAGTAGAAGCCAGTGTTAAGGTGTACATGGAGATGATTAATATAAGGGTTTATAGCTCAATATGACCCTAAATTCATAAACAGTAAAGATTAGGTTTACGACGACCAATAGTGGATTTTACATGCTGATAAAATAACAATCATTTGAAGCAGGAACAATTCGATGACCAGTGAAATAATTTACACTCAAAACACATTAGCATGAGTAAAATGAACTATAAGTCACTTCAGTGGAGACTTAATAACTATTCAACTCGACAAAAGATGCAAAATTTGTGTTTGTCTCTACATTTGGGCCTCTTGTCCCCATACAAACAGTATTTAGTTCATGATATAAAACATGTATCTGTATTGAGGAAAACAGAAAGATTAGAAAACAATTTCAGCCCAACACAGATATGTCTGTTATTGCTTTACGTAATGTACACACACAACTGGATTTGACTCAACAAATAGTTAGATAATAGTTTCAGCTGCAACAAGTAGCTTCTCATTTCTCACACCACTATTGATTTGTAATTAGGATAAAAATGGGACAAAACCAGGATTCATCAGGACCACACTGTGAATGAGTGGTTCAGGATTGTGGAACACCCTGAGCCCAGACCTGAACCCCACTGAAAACCTTTTGGAGGTAATGGAGAAGACTCAGTCACTATTATTAATAAAAGATCTGGACTAAAAACAATGCTATGAACTACTACTATGGATAAAAACAAATGCTGTGATGTTGCATAAGGCAATCCAACTAAATATTACAGTATAAGACTGTAGTTGAGTTATAGATTTAGATATAGACTATAAATTATAACGTCTGTATATATAGTAATAATTAACTAGGGAGACATCTACTGGCAACAAATCCCATGTATGTGTCTACACACTTGAACATAAAGAGACTTAAAACACTCAAACAGACACCTGTGATTTAAGGTTGTGACTGAATTTGTTGTGTTCCTCAACTTCATAACATCTAAATCAACAAACATGTACTCTTAAAGTAGTGAATTATCAAATGTGGCAAAAGACCTAAACTGGAATTTTTTAATTCTATTTAGCTATTATTTATAGTAAATGATGATGCAAACACACACACACACACACACACACATATATATATATATATATATATTGTTCTGGTTTTGTTAAGAAGGACTACAAATGTACACCACAACAATAGTAATCCCCCAAAACATCCTGTAAAATATTAATATTCAGGGGAAAAAAAGAATCTTATATGGGGATATATTGTGTTCTGCAGTTCAGTTTTGGACTTAGGTCTTATAATGTAGGAGAATAACCTGGATGTGATGAATGCACTTGCAGCTCCTCAAATATGAAGATTTGAAGCTTTTCTTGAGCATATATCATAATATACATGGGGTTTGGGATTGCTGGATGAATTCTAAAAAGGCAATATGAGCATAAATATGAGTATCAGGTAGTTGGGAGGCATTTTTATTTATGTGTTACAGATGAGGGGATTAATAATTACTTTATGGTTTAAAAAAAAAAAAAAAAAAAAAGGAAAATAACTCTTACGGAGCTGGTGTTTTGGGGGCAGTTTTAGTGTTTGAGTGTGAGCAGCTGAACAGGATGATGAATATATCATAACTCCAGTCTAGTTCTGTGCTATGGATCCTAGTGTCAGGGCTCAGGCTTTGAGTCCAACTAAAGCTCCAGCGCACAAGAGTTCATTTAACATTCAGCACTGTTGTTACGGTGGAAGCCTTTGTCAATATTATGAAAAGAAAAAGGCAAAAACTCATAAGGCGATGGTTACACAGGTGAACAATTCAGGTAATTCAGCTCCGAGGCTGCAGTGTATTTGGACAAGATGATGAATATACCATACATCTAGTCAGGCCTGTATAATGGATCCATGTGTCAGGGTGTGACTTGGAGGTGTTTCCTGAGGAGCGCTGTGTGTCTCCCAGCCCTTATGCAAGCCGCTCGCTTGTGTAAGTGTGTGTGTCTGGCTTTGTGGCTGCTGGGCTCCACAGGTACACAGGCCATCGATCACACGGTGCAGCCATTATACACAGGCAGGGGTGGAGGTGGATAATGCTCCCACTGCTGCCACCGCCGGGGCCTCGACCGCTCGCAGGTCAAGCGTTTGGCTGGCCAGCGGTAATCAAGCCGACAGCGGGCTGCCCGTCTGCATGACAGATAACGTCACCAACGCTCATCTGTACACACAGACACGCAAATACACGCAACACCCCCGCAGACAGACAGACACACACACACACACACACACACACACACACACACACACAACAAGTATGACAGCTACGATGTAAGAAAGATGCAGTAAACAGAAAGGAGCAAAGGTCAATGATGAATCATTAAAGCGGGGGTGTCAAACATGCGGCCTGCAGGCCGAAACCAATTCGCTAAAGGCTCCAATCCGGCCCACAGGATGATTTGTAAAGTGCAGAAATCATACTTAAGGTAGATTTAAGGTTTTGATTTAGTTCAAGGGCCACATACAGACCAATATGATCTCAAGTAAAATAACACAATAACAACCTATAAATAATAACAACTTCACATTTTCTTCTTGGTTTATTGTGAAAAAAAGAATATTGCGTTATGAAAATATTTACATTTACAGACAATCCTTTAACAATAAAATGTCAATATGAACAATGAACAACAAATATGAACAATCTGAAATTTCTAACCAAAATATAGTGCAGTTTTAACATAATATCCATTACTGAATGTTTTGTGCCTTTGTAGATAATGGACATATATAAATGGTAAGTTGAAGCATAACATTGTCAAAATTGCATTTATTTTTCATAAGAAATTTTTCAGGTTATTCACATTTTTTTGGGAAAGGATAATTTGGAAATGTAAATATTTTCATAATCTAGGCTATAAGTTATTCAGCTATTCATACACTATTTTAAATAAAACAACAAGAAAAATTTGGAGTTGCCATTATATTTACATTTTACATATGTGTGTGTGTGTGTGTGTGTTTTGTTTTTTTTAATGGGCTATTATGCTATTATTTTACTGCTCCAGCCCACTTGAGCTGTGTAACCTGACAGAAGAATGAATAGAAATTTAAATCAGAGGATACAGAGATGGAAGAATGAATGATCTCAGGCTGGAGTCATGTCATTTACCAGGCGGGAACTCAAGAACGGCTTCACCATGTCTTAACATTTACTACAAGCATTCAGTTGGACTCTATTGGCAGCCAAAGGTCAAAGGTCAAGACGACTGTGTCCTCATACTTATGGATTCTTCTGTCTGGAATGCCTTTCAATTTGACATAAAAGTTTCATATAAACACGCTATTCCTGAGAGTGTGTGTGTGTGTGTACTCACACCCATTATTACCTATTATTATGTACATTTATATAGAAATATTCTGTACTTTATTTTCATTCTCTACTTTATCTCTTACTTCCAAGCGAATACAACAAAATCCAATATGTGTGTGCAAAATTAATGACTATAACATTTTAAATCTGCAGCTGAATTAGTTGGTTAAAATAGAACCTGAGATTATGTATGTATGTTTGCAGAATGAAACCGTAGCATATGAACTGCACAATATTCCTTGGTAAATACAACAGTATTCAAGCTCTTAAGGCTTCACCAGCGTAAATATCCCACAATGCAATGCAAGCTGTGTCGACACCAGACAGTGAAAGACAGCAAACACACCCAGTTGGCCTGTATTCAACTCCAGTAGAGGTGAGATAGGCTGGTTACCATGGTTACCAGGGAGGCTTTCAGGAAGTACTCAGAAACTCATATTCTACTGTTTATTTAAGCAAAAGTATGTTGAACATTTGTATGGCTCTGGTGTATGTTGTGGGAATTGAGGGAAAGACGCAAGGGTAGTAATCTGAATGAACTATAGGTCTTTGTCTCCCAGTAGCAGCACAGAAAAAAAAAATAAGTACATGCAGTTCCAGTGCAGATTAATTTCCTTAATAATTACACAGACAAAATCATCAATATTTTTTGAGACAAAACTACACTGGGTTTTAATTTATGTTGAAATAAGAACTGCTTGACCTTTACAATATTTGGGAATCCTGTGTAATGTTTGTTGTTCCTAGTTTTACCACAAAAACTCTACAGTGTCCATTTAGAGGTGAAGACAACATTGATCTGGACTAATATTTGAACTTGAACACAAATTAATCAAATTCTAATTAATTCTCATTTAAGTAACCAATAATAGTTTCCAGGTTATATCTGTCAAACGAAGGCCACTGTTTGGATGAAAACTG
Source organism: Maxillicosta whitleyi (assembly GCA_029822895.1). NCBI lineage: Eukaryota > Metazoa > Chordata > Actinopteri > Perciformes > Neosebastidae > Maxillicosta > Maxillicosta whitleyi. Next base: position 13,699,655 of record JAPSES010000069.1, on the reverse strand, counting down.
ATGAAGTGCCAGTACATTAACACATTTTACACACACACGCTCCTAAATGCATTTTATAGTTCCCACGACTGCAAAACCTGATCGTATTCTACTCGTACGACCTGTGTGTTATTAAAATTCAAAACCCAAAGAATGGCTCCTGGACTCAACCACTTTTATGCATATTTTAGCTCCTTCATTAAAGAAATTTTACAAAATAAACATGTTTAAAAATGTAGCTGAAACAGAGAGGCTTGTATATTTAGAAAAACAGGCCTGAAATAGACTTGCATCATCAATGCATCATGATAAACCAAGTATCATCTGTCAAATTTTGTATTTTGTTTTGTTTTTAGATTAAAAGAAACTAGATTAATAGAAACCAATACAAGTCATATTTCAGTTCATCATATTTCAAGTTTTGCTGCTGTTTTTCAATGGATTAAATCAGTAACATCAACAGTTTGTTTCATGGGTGGAATAGCACATTAATTCTGTTTCTAATTTTCTGGAAGAGTTCATGTTAAAAATAACTATGTTTTAATTTTTCAGCCTGTTAAGACTCCAGAGGAAATATTCATCACCTCATAGCAACCCCCTCCCCTCCAAAAAATTACTCTAATCAAAATTTTGCTGTGGTTTATGTCTATTTTAATAAATTGATTTGTTATTTAAGAGCAGCAGTTTTAGATATCTGTAACAGCATCTTAACCAAACACAAGTTCTACAGATCGAAGGAGTAAGTGATATGAGGCTGTAATGACTAAAATAAAATTTGTTCACAAGATAAACTCATCATTGGCCTTGGGCTCTTTGGGGATTTTTGTTTAAATAAAATAAATACGATAAAATACTACCAATGTTATCCCTTAAACTAAAGCTATGAGATATTTATGCAATTACAGGGTGACCTCATTACCATCTAACTGGGAATTGGGGCAGAAACAAAGACTGTTTCACTCCTAATTGTTTGACTGGGTGAAAAGTCAAGATTCAATAGGAACTGATTTCATATAAAACTGTCTTCGGGAGCACTGAGCATTCAGAAAGTCAGAGAGTTCACCTCTTTAGCACCTCCACCTCCGCATGATCTTAACCATTTAAAGGGAAGCTAAATAAAGACGCTGATGACATATAAGAGGAACTTTGTTGGCAAATGCAAAGCAGTTCCACCTGCTGCGAACACTTTAATCTACATGTCATGATATCCACGTTAGAGCTGACAATTTGCTGTTGTGTAGTTAATTGCGATTAATGACTTAAGTAACTGTCTTTTTTTGTTCATTTTATGGCACTAGTAGGATTATTCCAGTCATTATAGGGCTGAGCTGCAACACCCTAATCATTTTTGGGTTCTGCCAAAGACAAATGACAGTAAAATCAATGTTGAGAGAATCAAAACTAAATAAATGAACTGGTGTAGTTTCTAATGTTGAGAAATGATTGAAGGGGATCTGTAATGAATTTTCATCACTAACTATCTCAAAACATCACGCATCATGCTAGTGGTTCTGTCCAGCTGTTTATGTTGTCAAGTATGCATGAATACTTAGTCAGTGCTCCGGACCATGTGTGTAATGAAAAGGTCCAGAATGGTGCATTTATGGTGGATTTTTTACTGAATTTGAGTCTCCCTTGCTTCTAAGTAACACATAAAGCACAATTGTTACCTTAAGCATGACTAGTACAGTTTCCCTTTTTAATAATCATTTAAAGTAGTGGCTCCTAAATTTTTTCCTAAATTTCTAAAACATTTATGTTGATGTTCCATGTGGTCTTTGTGATACTTACACTGGCAAAACAAACTTATCTCCCAAACAATGTTACCTCTGTCTCTCTTCTTCTATTTTACATAAGGAAACTAATTCACATATCATATTATAAGTATGTATTTTGCTCTGACAGTCTGCACCCCAATAAGAACAAGCTCTGTGACCTATTTTGTATCCCAATGTTTGGGAAAGGCAGATTTAGAGCAGAAACGCGTAGATTAAAGGTTAACTCACTTTATTATCTCTGTTGGTAAATTCTGCATTTTACCCATCATAACAAACACAGCACTAGTAGGTGCTGAGTTAGCATTAGCATTAGCATTAGCACATTAGGAGCATTCACCGGCCATTGAAAGAGCTCAGGGACTAATTGCAGATCTTTATCAGCACCACGATCAAGGACACTGACAAAAGAATTAACCCTTGTGTATCTGTTTTTATAGCGGGGAAATCCAACACAATACAGAAAGAAGAGGCAAAACTCAATAGAGTAAGATCCAGATCAAGGAATCAAACACTAGCTAAGAGGCAGTCAATATCACTGCTATCATGGAATCTAATAGAGTCATTAATGATTAGAATTATTTAACAAGCTCTACATATTTCCTTAATAAACCTGGTTGTCAGCGTAAAGATAGCTGTACAGCTACTAGCACAACTAATTAATGTCTTTCTCTAGATGAATTTTTTTTTTTTTTTTTACTGATAAAACATATTTTCCAAAAGCAGTAGCCCCAACCTCCCAAACCTATGGGTATTAATTCTCCACACATTTAGTGAATCATTGGAATCTAGATCCTGAAAACCCAGACTAGTACGTCCAAGCTCAATAGTTTCATAGATATTATGAAGAAAATCAATTTACTGACACCCAATACTGGAACGTATTGTCTCTTAGACTCTTTGTAGTTGACAAAAGCTGTAAAAGTATTGGAACGTACAACGAATAGACTTAGATATAAGTTTAGAGCCTGAAGATAAACAGTTATGGTGTTAATTATCTTGTCAGATCCCATTAAACTGTAGCAGACAAGGTGACGTCACTAAAAGAGCAGGAGTTGCAGCTTAAATGGTGGAAAGTGTGGTAATAGTGACAATAATTGTTGTTTATAGCAGCTGAAAGGAACTCAATTGTTAGAGAGCTAAATGAACAACTTACAAAAAAATGTTTATTTGATCATTATGAGGCCTGAAACAAGTATTACATCCTGGTCATATAAATAACTGTGTCATTTGCCAATAAATACAACACAACTATCATATTTGCCCATATCATTTTAAGTATCAGTCATTTATTTGAATACTTCAGCCATACTCAAGGTATTTTTGTCAAATCTGTCCTGTGAAATCTTTGTTAATAAAGTCTTAATAACAAGAATAATATGCAAATTTAATTAATTTACTCATATAATGCTCTTTTTTTAATGTGTGCGTGAATAATCTATTGCTAGGCTTATATTGTATTCGATGAATGACAATGAAACGAAAAACACAATTATACCCTTCACTACAACAATTAATTGTCAAGTAAAATGTCACTACACCACAGGACTAATTATTAGAGGAATATTCATGTAAGTGCGGCAGTGGTGCAGTCCAAAAGGTGCATTTAGTGATGTCTGGAGACCTTATTCATATCCAGCTGTTAGTTGATGCAGTGCGTGTACAAAAACTAACATCAAATGCTGTATTTATCCAAAACCAAAACTGCAGAGACAACTTGGTTTTGACTTTAATTTGTTGCCAGAGTGTAGTTGTTAAATCTGCTAAATGTTCAAAACCTGTCTTCACATCGCCGTCTATTCCACGTCAAAACATCTGCTGCCGGAGCCTCGGAATGGCAGGTGGAAGACCGAGCGAAAGGAGGCACAGACGGAGGGGGAAGAAGACAGAAATAGAGGAGAGCAGATAAAGAGAGGGGAGAGGATGCGGCGAGGAAGCAGAGCGTAGTAGAGCCGGCCGCTGGGACTGTGAGGAATGAGCTGGCTGTGCTATAGGAGGCCTTAATGAGCATTCTCTCTAAACCCTGGAGAGTCTCTCTACAGCTCTCGCCCAATCTCTGTCTTTTCTCACAGCCGACGAGGTACAGACACACAAAGCCGGTTGTGAGCCTCCGTACTGTATGCACACATTCATATAGAACTCCAAAAAGACGGAGCCTTAACATGCAACAAACTCACCGCTTGTAATTTATCGTCACCCCTGCACGCCTATAGCCGTCTAAATCCTCTCTGGTAATGAAACACTCAAACGCTGCATGACACACTTCTGCCTTCTGCAGACGACGCTAATATCTTGCTCTATTTCAATTCTGTTGCATTAAATTGGTACAGTGAAGTCGGTGCGGATCCTAATAAACCAATAAACACCTCTGAACCAAAGGGAGAAGTGTGGCAGCAGTGCTCAGATAATGGCCACTTTATGCATTAGCTAAACACCTGTGGTAATAATGGCTTCCTAGTATGGGTCTGTTTTTTTATTTATTTTTTTTCCCTCTCTGCAGACTAATGTGCCCTTGATTCTCTCTCACTTATCACTCCTCCCAGCTGTAGTTATGGATGGAGGGGCACGTCGGAGCTACCCTTGTAAGCGTCTGTGTGTTAAAGCCTCGGGTTTTTATCCCCCGCCCTCTAAAAAACAGCGCCTTTATTTTTCCCCGGGAAATGGCTGAATGACAAGGTATCCGCCGATTCCTGAGTTATGGCTTGTCGCGTGCGGGCCTGAAAAATGGAAAAATGATGAACAACAGGACGAAAAAAATTTAGTGGGAACAAGTTGCCGAGGTGACTGGGACAGTTGTAAATCTGGCTCCAGGACAGGGCAGGAGATGAGGAACACAACCACGGGCATGTATAGGTGTATCTATGGCCCTGTTTACGATGCATGCCGACCGAGTACTACAATTTACATGCCTTTACCTTTTAAGTTAAATGGATTCTGTTAAATTAGACGAAGAGAACACATTGTAAATAAAGTACTGTGGATTTCCTTGTTTTATTTTAGTATTGCATCAAGACACTTTCCCCAGGTTTCTCACGAAGAGTGCATTTATTTTCACAGATTTTATGATGTAGTGAGTGGAACAGTCACTATGCTGCTTCTCCACTGACTCAGTCTCAGTTCAACTTTACTCGACACGCTTGGTTTTTCCCCAGTATGTTGCATTTCCACTGCAGGTATAACACTCCAGAAGTGTAGCCAGTTGTCATAGCAACACTATGTAAACATATGCATCATGGGACATCCTGTTCAGCATGACTGCAGAGAAGAAAGCTTAAAATTCTCACATACTTTCTGAAATAAAACAGTAAGTAACTGTAAGTTTCAGGTATGAATATAGGCATTTAGAATGAAATCTAAGTTTAGATGGAAATCTGCAGCAGAGATTTTGTAGATTTGGTGTGTTTCACAACATGCCACATTTACACATATGTACTGACACAACAATTCTGGATGAACCAATCTGGAACCTGCATAATTTAATATCACATTATTATTGCCTTTACCTTGCCTGGAACCTCAGAGCAGGTGATACTAAAGGTTAACTCACTTTATTATGCCTGTAGGGAAATTCTCCACATTTTACCCATCCAAATGCTCACTGTACATAGCATTAGCAATTAGCATTAGCACACATTAGGTGCAATGAGCTGCCACTGAAGGAGCTGAGAGACCAACTCCAGATCTTCTTCATCATCTGACACTGCAATTAACCTATACAGCTGTTTTCAATGGCAGGGGAAACTAAAGGACTGAACGGAAACGGACCAACTGAGAATCAAACCCAGAACCTTCTAGCCGTCAAGTGGAAATGCTAACCAATAATGCCTAAGAAGTGAGTTCATTCTCGCAGTGGGAATCCTTGTCCAAGAATACTCTTCTTTTTTACTAAAAGCTATATAATTTCACATCATTGTAGCATCTGAATTACAAAATCCATTTGGGCCGAAAAACAGAGGCAGCAATTTTTTTTTTGTTTTGTTTTGTTTTTGATGCTCTCTTTATTGTGTTTATATTAATTTAATTTAGTCGGTGTCCAATACAACTCTGCTGTTGCAACTACGCCTTATAATGGTGAGGGAAATTCTAAACTGTATAAAGACAGTTATTCTTCACTTGTAATCTATCGGTGATCATTTTCACATCAGTTGATACTGATTATTATTCAATCCAATCCAACTGTCTAAAGCACTTTAAAACAACCACATTGGACCAAAGTGCTGTACAGAAATATGAATAAAGAATAAAGTAAAGTAAAATACAAGAATAGATTAAAAACATGAAATCTGTACAACAAAAACAAATTTAAAAAAATAAGAACAATAAATCAATACAAAATATAACAAATGAATAAAAATAATGCATTCAAACATTTCACATGGTTTCAAAAGCCAAGGAGAAAAAATAGGTTTTAAGGAAGAACTTAAAACAGACACGGAGAAGCCCTGTTGGTTATGGAGAAGCAGATCATGCCATAGTTTAGGAGCTGCTGCAGGAAAAAGCATGGTCACCCCTGAACTTATGCAATTGTTTTTGGTACCATCAAGAGCAGTTGGTCAGCTGATGAGAGAGCAGGGTGGTGTATAAGGCTGCAGCAGCCTGGAAAAATAGGGTGGAGCAAGTTCATTGAGGGATTTAAAAGTAAATAAAATAATTTTAAAACCAATCCTAAAATGTATGGGCAGCCAGTGGAGTGAGGCTATGGTATGTGCTATAAAATGGTGGAAACGTACTCGTGTTTGTATGCGCCTGTAAAAAGATGTGCATAAAGTGCATTGTGGTAATTGAGCCTGGTGGTCACATTCACAAAGGCAGGAATGATAATTTCAAAGTGTTGCCTACAAAGAAATAGTTTAATTTTGGCCACCTGCCTCAACTGGAAAAAACTTGAGATCAGTATCCACTTTCACTCCAAGGTTCATAATGGTTGGCTTAATGAACTGGGTAAGGGCCCGACATTT
>JAPSES010000069.1:13668663-13684686 GCA_029822895.1 Maxillicosta whitleyi | reverse complement strand
GATTTCAGAAGAATAATGAGTTCTTAAGCTTAAGATCAACATATATAGTGCCATTATTCCCTCATTAACAAACACTGTTCAATATTAGTGGTATTAAACCACATCAGACACACCTGGAGGGTTAGAACATTATATAGTCATCCATAAGACACTAAATGCTTCAATAATATTATCAAAAAATTGTATAAATAGTATAGACAGCAGTGCATTGTATAATACTCTGATGACTGCTGAGTGCATTTTCAAAGGCGCAGGTGTGCATCATTCTAGTGCAAAAATTCCATTTGGGTAAATATTATGTTTTCTTCCAGTTTCATTTCTTGGCCAATTTACTGTCTGTTGCAACACTTACACTTTTATACTGTTTACAGCACCAAAAAAAAAACACTCACCAAAAATTAAACTGAAGACTTTTTAACACTAACCAAGGTCTGTCTTTTGTCTCTGTTTTTTTTTTTTTTTTATGGAGTGAAAAGTGAAGAGGAGATGGGTGATGAAGGTACATAGACCGAGTACAATGCACAACAAAAGTCTGAATTGAGGATGTTGTGGTTCACGGTTGGCACCTTCAACACTCTGCTACTGGGCCACATTCCAAGGCCTTTTAAAAGGAAACTCAATTCACTGCTATTCAAGACTTTGACTTTTGCAGATCTGCAGGAGAAATCTGTTTTTTTGGAAGAAAATAAAAGAATCTTGAGAAAGTACAGCAGACGGGGGCTCAGCGAGTCCACGGCTCTGTTCTGTCAGGATTGCGTGGATCTCAGTAGGAGTAAAACACTGGGATGACAGTGACCCCTGTGTTTCCATTAGCTGGGTTTAACTCTGTCACTGTCAGATGCCTTGGTAAGAGTTAATGTTTGAGACCAGGATCCAGTGGGAGGAAACCTGCTGGGTAAATCCGGCCTGTAGGAGTCGGCCTGTAGGAGGCCTTTGTGCCAGAACACGAGGCCTGGATCCACCACACCACCGCACTGTGACAGGAAGAGGCCTGTCCTCCTACTCTGTACTTCCTGAGATGAGCCGAGTGTGTGGTGCATCTCCACACTGTACGGGGTGTGTATATGATGTACAGTATATGTCCACTGTAAACAGACCGGCCCCGTGCAAACACACTATGTGTACATGTTGTATAATAGGACTTTGAGGCTTGTTTGCTCCTTCTCTACTGCCGTTCGGTGGGCAGTGTGGATGTTTTGGGAATACAGCAGTGTGGAGGCGACCACGGCGTCTCAGCGGCTCAGGCTTGGCCTTTGGACTGAGCGTGCAGTGTGGGCCCGCTGACAGGCCTGGGACTGATGCACTTCACAGCCCCCTCTGACCCCTGCCACCACACGCATGCCATCGCACACACAACTGAACTCAACTTGGCCTCTTGATTTAGCTCCGTGGGAGGCACAAGTCAGAAGACAGGAGTCTAAAAGGAAAAGAAAAAGGCCTGACTTGTCTGTCGTTTCCTGCCACGCAGTGTGTTTGACTTGAGGTGCACCATATATGAAACCTTTGCATCTTCACCTTACCTTGCTGGCGGGCTATTATTTACAAAAAATTCAGTGTTGAATCAACACGACACATGATGCCCGACAATGTTTTATTCAGTTCGCTCTCATACTTTGAGGCATGTGACCTCACAACATGTGCCAACATACAGTACAAATGAAATGTCTCTCCTACAACGCCTCCGTGTCTAATGCTGGCGAGCCCGATCAAGGTCATGTACAAGGACGACAATTTCCAATAAGGTGAATAGTTCCCATTCAATAAGGAACGGTTCTACAAGGATAAAATGCAGAGATGATACAAAGCATTCATGATTAAATGTAAACAGAAGGTCAGTGGCATTGACTGATATTTCATTAGCCACAACTGATTATAGGATTCAATATTCCATGTTTTTTTTTCCATAATTAACATTGTTTTGTATAAATGCACGCATGTATGGATGGATGTGACAGCAGCTTTGCCCATGCTGCTTTTATAGGATTGAACAAGCTGTAGCAATATATTGCACATTATTTAGTCATTCATTAATTATTTAAACTTATTTTCATTGGTGTGTGTGTGTGTGTGTGTGTGTGTGTGTACGCGCGTGCGTGCATATGTGCGGACGGATGGATGGATGGAGTGAAATCAGATATTTCAAGAATAAAATCAGGTACTCTGGTAAAAGGCACCAAGAAATCATACAGTGTTGAATACTTAACAAAAACGTGTTATTAAATCAAAATTTTAATCAAATGCTAACCACATCTGCTAACAAAATTAACCCTCATTCAAAAAGCTAAAATACAGTTTGTTTGGGTTTTTTTTTTTACATTTGTTTCCAAAGATTACAACTGGCTTCTATAATTAAAGCTTTAATATTATGACTTTCTTCTACCCCCCTCCTTGGAGTGGTCCTACTATTCGTCCTTTCACATAAAAGTCACTTCATCCAAAGGTTACAACTAGAATTTGTCCAATAATTCTGTTTACGACCAAATACCTTGAAAATAACAACACTCAAAACAGCCTCTGCATATTGAGCCTGAGGCTAATTAACAAACTGATATTAACCTTTAGCTCCATAAGTGTCAAGGTTGATTAAATTCCAGTGCACATTTTAGCCAATAAGGAAATTGGAAATGCAAACTTTCTCCTGTTAGATAAAGCAAACTGCCTCTTTAACCTACCTTCACTCCCACTGCTGGACTGAAATGACAATTTTAAAGCTTGAATATTAAAGGTTTGGGAAAATCAGTTTAATCTGATTACCTATCAGTCTCAAATCACCATGTGGGAAACTTTATCAACCAGGGAGAGCGGGAAAAAGGGTAAAAATACATCTAGTGCACATATTTTGACAAATGCAATGATAAATGGAAGTTAACTGCAAGACGGAAAAATAAGCGTAGGAATGTGGCTGCCTGCTGCCATCGTTTTTAGATGAAGAAAAAAAGTGTTTCTGAAGATGATATTAACACTATCCATCACTTATGTGTCACCATTACTCATGCATGAGCCATCAATCAGATTATCTATCAAACAGCCTCTATAATAATGTTTACTGATGGTGTTCCCAGCAGAAGAAATATATATTACTATACTTTATCAAAGATCTTAAATGAGAACAGCTGCTGAAGGAGGAAACAGACTGATCAAATGGTGATTAGCTTCTCAGTTTACATTGTGGACAGTTTTACACATATTTCAGCCTATAAACGGACCTGTCGACTTCCACGACAGCCTCCTCAAATCTGACTGTTGTCCAATCAGTGCTGGCACCAACGCAAAACTAATTGGAGAAGGAAATGACATGTAGAATATGTACAACAGCCAATATTTTTGTGTGTATTTTGTGGTGTTTGTCTGGCTTTTTTCATTCATTTGCTGGCCACAAAACACAGAAAATTCCCCTCCTCTTAAGTAGAAATACGTATGGGATTTTACTATTTTTTTTTTGTTTTGCATCACCTAAATCTACAGGAGTTACATTGTATATAATATGATATTGACTGTGCTTGTCTCCAGTCAATTTGTTTTTTATCTTAAACTCCAGAAACAGATCGAAAGTGTTGATTGAGCAGAATCTGCATGTTTACAGTAACAAACGCAGAGTGGATGAAAAATGCATGTTCAAAAGAGGTTAATTTATGGCACAAATTAGAAAAAGAAAATGGTGTTAAGCTCTAAATACATTTTTAAAAGAACCGTAGGTTTGAAGTCGAAGTATAAAATGGTTTATGCAGTTTTCTACCAAAAATTAATGACTGAACTTTAGTTTAATTAGGTAGTGACCTTTGGCCCCTGATGACCACATCTTAACCAGCTTCTGAGTCTGAGATGAAAGACTGAAATCTGTTATTTCACACAATGCTTACCTGGTCAGTTTTGTGGGTTAACAGTAGATTTTATGATTTCATATCAGTGATGTGTTTTGATGAGTGTTTTTTAAACTTTGATCATTTGATCATTATTAATAATTATTCATCATGTATTACATTTCTATAGTGCTGTACTAGGCACCCATGGTGCTTAACATTATCTGGTGGTGCTAAACTACATCTGTAGCCACAGTTGCCCTGAGGCAGGCTGACAGAAGCATGGCTGCCGATTGGCGCCTACAGCGCCTCCGACCACCACCGAACATTCATACACCAGTGCGAGTGGCACTGGAGGCAAGGAGGATCAAGTGTCTTGCCCAAGGACACAACAGACTGACTAGGACAGAGTGGGATTTGAAACGCCAACCCTTCAGTTATGGGATGACCTGCTCTACCTCCTGAGCCATGGACGCCCCAAATAGATGGTACAGCTGTTGTAAATGGGTTCTGTCCGTTGCAAAACCTCAAATGTGTCCCAAAAGTTAATTACTTTGTTGACTTAAGGTTTTATCAGGTTGTGTCATATGCTTGTCTATTATCAGGATATTAAAGTATGTGAAATACATACATTCATGAAAATCTACTGGAATGACCTTTGACCACCAAAATGTTTATTAAGTTCTTGTTTGTGCCAAATTTTAAGCCATTCTGGCAAGTATGTTTTAAACCTAACTGGATCAGCTCATGGATTCTTTAATACAATAATAACAAATATAAAACTGAGGAACTAATACTTAGTCATGTTGAGTTTTTCAGTCTATCAAAATAATCTATACAAAATAATGAATACAAGTGGTGTACACTTGTTTATTTTGCTTTCATTTTGTCAGTTTATGGTTCATTTCCATGTCTACTGGAGTGGTATATGTTGAAAAATACCAAATTAAATAAACATCACTAATTCTTTCACCAAATGGAGTTCATTCTAATCCAAACTTGACGAATAAAACTTGCAAATAAATTTTAAAAAGCAATTGTGCTTATTATGTGGAAACATAATGACAATTTAATCAACGTAACAAGGTTTTTTAACAAAAGTAAATGAACATTTTAGAGTTTGTTTTGGTAATGCAATAACAGAAAGATGGTGTTCCTTTTGTTGCATAACCCTAAACACATATGGAGCTCGAGGCCTCCTTTCTGTCATTAACATAATACTCCCCGGACTAAACAAAGCTGCCACTGAACTTAATTTAACAGCAAACATTTAGTATGTAAATGAAGTATCTAGGACACAGGGTTGCATAAACAGCTTGTCATGAAAAAAGACTAGACACTTTGTGATTCCTCGGTATTTCCTCTCGCAGGTCTTGACCGCCTCCCACTAATCTCCATCAACAATCAGGAAAATTTCAACAGCAGACGTCTCATCTGACAGTAAAAACACTTCCTGTCAACTGAAACTTTCTGCAGACAAACAATTAACTGCACAAACAGAACAGTAACTTACAAAACAGTCTTTTCTAAATAGTTTTTAGAAATGTAAACTAATTACATGTGGCTTCACAAAGACGTCATATCCCAGCAGATGCATTTCAATTCCTAAGCTCAGCCAAAAAGTAACTCTATTGTCTTTCTTCTTATTCCTGAGGCAGAATTCAGTGCCTGAGAGTTGGCATGTGATCAAAAAAGGGCAGAATCATTTTGTGTCGGTGCTAGTGTCAAGTATGAAAAGCCCTGTAATTGAGGCAGCGGTCTGATGAAAAGTTAAGTTTGCATACAGAGCGCTGCGCTCCACATGTTGGGGAGGCAGATGTTTGTAGTAACAGCTGAGTGGGGCAGGTGGTATTTTAGTCAGAAAACACTTTGAAACAGTTGACTGGTCGGAGTGAGGATGTCACCGACTGGCGAGATATCAGCCGGTTCCACAACTCATTAGTCAAGGTACAGAGACCAGCCAAACAGCTGTGGAACATTTTAATTCCAGCCCCAAATCAGCAGCTTGGACCCGAGCTGCTGCTTCCAATGACCTCCCTCCTGCTTCCACTGCCGAAAAATAACGCTCATACAAACACGTCTGTACAGTGAATAATCCTTCTGTCCCTCATTTCCCCCCACTTCCATCTACTTCCAGAGCCCAAGGCCACGGTGTTGATATTGCTTACCAGAGTCTCAATGAGCTAATTAAGGGGCCTGTTTCTAAAGTGCTCTTGCGTTTTGTTTATTTGTGTATCACCGGAGCCCCACAAATTACACAGACCAAAGGCTTGTCTGAACTTTTAATCTAATCACGCCTACTGCGAGCCCCCGTTTCCTGGTGTCAGTTTGCCTTAATGAGGCCCGGTCTGAGCCATGGCCATTAGTGGAGCTCAGTAGTGGAACAGCACCGCGACGAGACAGGCTTGGTGCGATGCTGCCACACTGCCTAATCCCCGGTTGCTCCCTGCGGACCTGCAGCCATGAAGCGAGTTGTAAAACCTCCAGCTGTGCAGAACACGGCTGACATTTGGAAACATACAGTATCTGGGCGGCAAATTAAGAGATGCACGCATTAAAAGCAGCACTTAAATGACGCAAAAATGACTGTCAGGTGCGTGGCGCAGAGATTACTGGACCGTTTTGCTGTGACATTAACATGGAGGAGCTTGGTTTTTAGTTGTCAAGTACACAAACTTTCATGCATAAGAGTTGTATTAAATAATTATATCATAATATTAATGTTTTCACATTATTATCACATACTTTTAATAACAACACACTTTGTGTACTTGTTTATCAATATTTCTTTATCATCCTGATTATATATTGTCTAGTAGTTCATCTATTGAACAAATGCTGATATGTATGTATATATATATATATATATATATATATATACACACACACACACATACATAGAGAGAGAGAGATACACACACACACACATACATATACACACATTTGTATATTTAGACCTCCATATGTATGTTTGTTTTTTTTACTTTTTGTTGCATTGATCATTTCTTTCCTACCACTTTGTAATTGAAATGAGAAACTGTTACACAAAATTTTCCCCCTGGGATTAATAAAGTATTCTGATTAATGAAAAAAATGTTTATTCACTTTGACAACAGGATGATTTACTGTCACTTAACTTTTATATCAGGTTGCATTTTATGAAGCAGCCGTTTTCTGCTTTGGACAGCTGCACTAACATGCCCATTAGTACAATAATCATGTGGAGAAGGTCCCTACACTATTCATTTTCCATGTAACTTTCATTAATTCAAATTCTGAGAGAATTTAGTGTACTTTCCCATTTCCAATTTGAAGTGCTTTGAATTCTGCTCACTGCATCCGTTTCTGTGTCATCAGCCCACTCAGAGCCTGAATAATTCATAACAATATTTATTAGCACTCTGAGGTACAATTAGATGAATTGGGATTAAGAATTGGCTCGTCTGTGGAAGAGAAAGTAGAACAGCTCTGCCGATGGATTTGGGCAGGCGTAGCTCTAAAACATTATCAAAATAAAGCCAAGCGGATTAATTCCCTTTCTCTACCAGTTTTTTTTTTTCGTCCTCTCCCCCTCTTGTGTTTAAAGAACGTACTTAATATTCCATCTGCGAGAGTAAATCAGAGATGACAAGTTAAAACATGGGCTGAGCAGCAGCCTCACGTTTTCACTTAATCACACTTTTGTCTTATTTTTATTTTTTAATAAAATCCTTACATGAGTAATGATGTATCTTTTTTAGATTTCTATTTCTTGAGCAGCAAACATCAGAAACATTAACAAATTTGTTCCTGCAGGAGAACTTACAGACATGACTAATACACGTGTTTTTAAAAAAGCAACAAACATAAGTTAATGTAAGTACTTGGTCATTTTTACTTGAAGTGACAGTTAACAGTGAATGAGACGGATGTTACTTACTTTTAATTGATTGAGTTCATTAGTAGTGAGGCAGTTTTTATTCATCAGTTCTCAGAAAAATGCTGTTTTCCAGGAGAAACTAACTAACATAGCTAAAATCGAGAAATGTATCAATCAGATAATACAAATAATGCTCACGGGGTTATTTTATTTTGGACAGTAGTTACACTACAGCTGCACAAACCTGACACTACAATAAACAATAAAACATCTCAACTTGGGCCTGTCACAGTTATTACATAACCATCATATTGTAATAACCCACTGAAATAACTGTCACTTTTCACCTGTATGAAACACAGATTTAACTTCCATTGTTATTTTTAATGTCACAAGTTCAGTTAATTAGTTAGTCTGAGTTAGCAGAACTAACATTTTCATTGTCATGTTTGAGCTGTAACAAGTCTTATTTCACATTTGTACTCATGAAAATAGGAAGAGTTAATTTTATGATGGAAAACCCAAGTTCTGACTCGGGGTCAGGAGCACTTATAAGTCATACATAAACACAGCACAAATAAACGGGTGGTAATCTTCATATAGTAATTAATCATCAAATGTCAAGCCCTAATCTTGACTTCAGGGTAAATAATATACACAAACATCATATCTGGCTTGGTAATAAGTACCACAACACTGAAAAGAATGAATAGAAAGAGTTGATAACATATTGCACAATCCTCCTTGGATAAAAAAAAAAAAAAAACCCTAAAAGGGGAAAACCAATTTTAGAGCAAGACCTAAACAATACCTAAGGTTTGAAATGCTGTTTGTTGAATAAAGTTGTGAATTTAGGGGAAAACAAAGCTTAAACCAGGTAGTTTTGCTTTTGACTTTTAAATCAAATCACTGTTGTAATTGCAGTGCCATCCAGTGCAGTTATGTAATAATGAAAAGGCTTCATAGTAAAGGTCTAGATTTAGGAGTATTTATGCTGAGTTAATCACACAGAGAAGAGGAAAAATAATAGAGTCAATAATAATGAGAAGAGAGGGGCACTGGGGAAAATATGCAGCATAAACATTTTGACTTTTTTGGCATGTTTTACAGGTTTTATACTTTTTGTTCAAGTGGAAATTGAAACATAACATGCACACTTTGAATAACCCTCAGCCAAATGTAATGTAGGATTCTGTTGAAAGTCCCTGTCCTATAATTTAGATTAAATTGTCTTTGTGTAAAACCTACTACATACATATATTTGAAAGTACTCAGATATTATAACTGCAGAAGGCAATTTGACCTTGAAAAAAGAGGTCAAGGTTACATATTTTCAATAGGCTTCTGTTCTGTGCCAAGATGCATCCACAGTATAAATTTGGTGCAGACATCTCAATGCATTCTTCAGATAATGCAATTCCGTTGTTGAATGGACAGACAGACTGAAAGCAAAGCGATTATAATACCCATTCGGCCTGAAGTTGCTCAAAGGGCTAAAAACTAATCTGTGCACTTTCCTTGAAGACCAAGCTGGTAGAAGAAGTACATATGACTTTTAAAGCAAATTATGCAGCTTTACATCATAGTAACCACAGTACAAATAAGGAAATGACAGTCCATAAAGATGCTGATGAGCTGAGGTACTGTACATCATCCTGGAAAAATGAGTTTAGTTGGTTGCTTTTAAACAATATGAGTGCATAAAATGGGCTCAACTTCCATCAGTCATCATCCCTACCAGAAATGCTAATAAACATAGCAATTTATATTAGATTATCTTGTTTGACGATTGCTCTCAAAAAAGAAGCAAGTGAAAACATACCTCAGTGAAGTGGATTTCTACAGACTAGAGACATTAACACTGAACGATGTGTATGTTAGTAGACTTAAGACCATTTTTCTGCATAACATTAAAGAAATAATCCGTAATATACAACAAAAATGCTAACTCACATAGTGCAAGAGTACTGCCTCTGATACACGTTATTGTGGCACTCATGGCTCTATTTTAATCACTTCTTAATTCTGCATCTGCTTTCAACTACAGAACACTGACTGTTTAAAAAAAAAAAAAAAAAAAAACGGTTGAAAAATTGTTAATTGTCTGACTTGAGCTTGAGACGAGGAGCTGAAGCAGCACAAAACATCAGCACAACCCATTAATTAACTGGAGTGTGGTGGAAATGGCCACACCTGCCACATTTTTTATAATGAACCGCAAAATATCTTTACACTTCTCAAAATAACATAAAAAGATTCGCCGGTGGTGTGTTTTGCGCTGTTGCTTTGGCAAAGTGTCTCTCACTCCCAGTCAGTCGGTTAACGTTAGCTAATTATTACCAGCGACTATTTTCGGTGTGTGAGGAGTCGGCTCGTTGTGAAAGGCTGTATTTCTAAAAATTATTATTATTTTAACAAGTCATGTTGAAGTAACACTACAGTCTAAAGATTCATTTTTGGACCTTTGATTTTCAGATCTTAAGCACCTTAAGCATTTCCAGAAGAGAGAGAAAATTCCTCCAGGAGATGAGGAATAAAAAGCTCCTCATGAGTATATTTTGTTATTTCGTTAAAATAAACCACTTCATTTCTTTTACGGCTACAGTGTTCACAAACTTTTTCAGCCCCAGACCCAACAGAGAAGCTGGAATCAGTGTCTCCTGGGACCCAAACATAGACAAGGTCAACATACATTGGCCTTATATTTACATTTTCTACTGGATTGTGTGACACCAAAACACTGCACACACTAACTGCAAGAACCAGAGCAGTGAAGTTCAAATGAACACTTTGGATAGGTACTTTACTGGGTAGAAGTAGTAACAGAAGTGCTATTTGCTGTATCATCACTGTATCTGTACAACTAATGTCTTCAAAATTAAATTACTACTCAAGCACAAAATTGTTTAAGTTCTGGACTCTTGATTTTGCCCCTAAAGTTCACCAGATTGATGCATTTCACTTGAAAATGCACACCATTTTCATCCACCCACACATACTCCCACAAAATCCTGTGAGACACAATCGTTTATTAAAATGTAGAAGCAGCAGATTGTGATTGAAGAAGGGTGAGAAGACATGAAACTTCTGAATTTACTCCTTGTCTGTGTTTTCTAGCTATAATGAAACAGGTAAAAGGATAAAAATCTGACAGACAGCTGTATGTTCCAATTGCTTTTAATGTGGACAGAGAGGAGAAAGTTATAGAGTAAATCAAATATTTTCAAAAGCGTTTGTGCCATTTATTCCTTGTTGTTCCATGGTAAGGTTTCGTTCATGACTGTTTAAGTTAATTTAGCTTATTTGAGGCAATGTTGGTGGTAACGAATTAAAAAGTATTTGTTTTCTTCCTGATTTGACATTTTTGCATATTTCTCACACTTAAATGTTTCAAATCGTCAAACAAATTATAATACGACAAAAATTGTCTGAGTAAATACAAAATGCAGTTTTAAGAGATTTTACTAAATCTACCTGGTTCCATGTGAAAATGCAGTCAAGTAAATGTAATATTCAGTGGTCCAATGGGACAAAAAATTTTGTTTTTTGGAAGGTGTTTATCCTGTTAAATCTGGTGTAAAACTAACACAGCATTATATGAGAAGAACACCACACCAACTCTTAAACCTGATGGTGGTAGTGTGATGGTCTGGGGCTGCTTTGCTGCATCAGAACCTTGATGACTTGCCATAATTGACAGAACCATTTCCACCAGAAAATGCTGAAGGAGAATGTGTGGCAGTGTGTGATCCCAAGCACACTAGAAAGTTCAGAAAGTGACAGTTCTGTAATGACCTAGTCAAAGTCCAAGTCACAGCATCCAATTGAGGCTATTCAAGCTCCAAGACTCTTCAATGTACCTGAATTAAACAATTATGTGAGGAAGACTGGATTTAGTTACTTTTACCCCATGATAAATTAAATCATCATTTAAATACTGCATTTTACATTTACTCTGGCCATTTTGGTGTAATATTATAATGTGTTTGATGATCTGATAGATTGAAAAAAGTACAAAAAATTAAGATATCAGGAAGGGAGCAGATACTTTTTCACATTATTATACGTTTTGTTGTCATTATTATTGTTTGTTACTTAAAGTCTTCTGTTAATTTTTCTTCTATTTTTGCCAAGACAGTTATCACGACTTCACTGTGTAAATGAGCCAAACCATTGTTTAATTTGTCCATCTTTTTTGGTTGAAACAGAAACTGGCTATTTGGCCTGAACCAAGTTTCGCGTCTGAAAATTTGGTTCAAAGTCTTTAAATCCCAACCAAACAAGAAGGTCACTTAAGTTTGTTGAAACCTTGCATGTTCTGCCACAAAATCATACATTTATTTGCATTTTTATAATTACATACGTGTAAACATACTTGAAAAACCATCTAAAACATCAAAAAAAGAACAGCACTCGCAACCAACTGTGGCCTCTGTGGCACTGGAAAAGTTACACTTAGATCAGATGTTCTCCACATTCATTTGAGTTCAGATTTATAATGGTAGAAATGGTTCACACCTTAAGTTCTACTGATGGCTCCTAAAAACAAACAAAAACCAGCAGAAAGTTACCATTACAGCCCCGATGTAGTAAAATCAGCTGCTGTTGTAAAACTTGCATTCTTTTGTGTTTGTGTTTTTGTTTGCCCTGGGTGCTTTGTTACAGCATTTTGTCTAATTTTCAGTGGGATTGTAGATGACTTTACTCAATACTCAATATCTTTGTTTATTTTTTTTTTCTCTAAAGGCCTACTGTTAACTGGCAGAAAGATAATGTTAATTAATCACACAATGCTCATCAGTGCAAAAGATCAAGCAGCTAAATCAATTTCTGAAAAAGAGAGAGATTTGGAAAACAATATTTAATTTCTCAAATGCATTCAGGTCACTTCAAGCGCTTTAAGCAGTTTGTCTGCTGTTGATGCTTTTAATCTTATGTTTGTCAAACAATGTGTATTATTTTCATTTATGGAAAAGAAAC
This sequence comes from Maxillicosta whitleyi, assembly GCA_029822895.1. Classification (NCBI taxonomy): domain Eukaryota; kingdom Metazoa; phylum Chordata; class Actinopteri; order Perciformes; family Neosebastidae; genus Maxillicosta; species Maxillicosta whitleyi. The sequence goes on along the minus strand of JAPSES010000069.1, from coordinate 13,672,047 downwards.
TGCAGTGAATTGAAGCGATCCACTGCAGACAAACACAAAACACTGAGCAATTATACACTTAAAGCTTGTTTTTATGTTTATGTAAATGTCACCTCCTCCATCTTTAAGTCCACATCACAGCATTGGATAATTTCCAGTCACAAATGGTATATATATATATATATATATATATATAAAATACTCTACTTTGGACTGAGGAGGAAATTAAGAATATATGAGTTATAGCTTTGACTCTAAACTCATTATCTCTGTGCGCACAAATGGAAAATGAAGCTGTGACAGAGTTAATCATGCTGTAAGGGAAAAGAGTATTGGAGGTTTCCATGAAAAATGTTGACCTTAACGCATGACCCAACTACTCAGCTCAATTGTTTTGTGTTGTTTTTTCCCTTTCTTCTTTTTCCCTCATCCCCAATTAAAGATGCTTCCATCTGCACGTCTGTGTAACGGATGAAGCCAACGGTTCTTGAACTCAGCGTTAATTAAACATAAGTGCACGTCTCTGTGTTACTTATGGCGGTTCACAGTCCCTCTTCTATCCAGATAATATCTTTAACTCCTATGGGTCATCAAGTCTCCACATGTCATCACAAACAAGGACTAATCCCTGACTTTACTGTAGAATAAATAAATAAACTGCTTTTTTTAACGCCACGTACCTGGAAGGTCTTATGTAACGTTCAAAGCTCAACAGAGGCAAGGGCCAATTTATGTGATATGTGTGTGTAGGCAACAAGCTGACTGTGCTGTCAATTAAAAATCCTCTGCCTCATCTTGGGAGCTTAGCTCATTACAATTCATCCAAAGCCAACTTTTCTCTTTCCTTAAGAGAAATTCGAGGGATTAGGCTTGTGTATAGGTGTATGAACCAACACATTATAGGTGTATTAAAAGCTGATGCACATAAGAATGGTGTTCAGTATGGATGTGGGTTTCACTTCTGTAGCATGTGGGCTGGTCTCAATTCTTACATAAACAAGTGATGGTGATTATTTGGGATTGTTCTGCATAATAGTTGGAGTGGATTTTGTTGTCTGGTTCACTGGATGTATTTATGATTTACAGTGTCAAGATTGTCATCCTCCTTCCTTCCTCTATTTCTGTATTATTATCACTGTGAAAATCCTCCTCGCTACAATGAATAACCTCACCATGACACACATCGTTTCATGTGCCATTTTCTTTAGCAGGGATTTACTCTATTTCCTGGGTGTCAATAATAAGAGCCAGGGTCAAGGTCGATGCAAACAAATAAAAGCTGGTTCTCAAATAAAGGTCTAGGTAAAAAACTAATTGAAAAAGACAAATATATATAGAGATACAAATATCTTGAATGCCATGTAATGTGCTGCCAATTAAGCACAAAATACATTATAAACATTATCGTATGTGTTCCAATTTTGGCCACTGCAGGTGTGTGTGTGTGTGTGTGTGTGTGTGTGTGTTACTTTTTCAACAAAACTAAGTGCATTTTTGACATTGCATACCTAAGTGGATCACACTAAAAATGCCCATTACTAATACTACTACTATACTACGTATTAAACAGATGGAACTTCAAATAAAGACCTGGTATGTTCTATATCCAAAAAGGCCAGGGCTATTTGAGGAAATATGATCATTTTAATACCACAGCATGGTCCACTAAAGAGCTTCTCTCCTGATACTATTTTCCAAATATACAGCTTGAGAATGCTACCCAAGAACTAGCCAAACAACCTCTAACTACCCTAAGTGAAGGGTGCCAGAGCTGTCTACAGCACTGGAGATAGGTCTGGATGCGAGACAATGGATTCCCCATAAAAACAGCTAGGACACAAATATCCACAGTACTTCCATCACTAATCCTGCACTGCTTTCTAATTGATGCAGAATTTCATCTTCTATGCCTAAATGAAATCTTAGTGGAGAATTGATGTGACATTAAACTCCTTCATGTCCAGTCACATCATTCACATCAACATTTTACACTGACAGCTTTAAATAATGAGTCAAAACATCCACAAAACATCAATGGCCTGTCAACGAGGAAAGTCGAAGCGACACGTTTAAGTGTCTTCAATATTCCACACACAACATGACCACAGAGGAAATTGTGAGAATGACAGACTGATTTTTATTAAATAATATACTTAGGTGTGAGGATCTTAGGGTCAAAAGGCACATGAAGAAGGTGATGAACATCCTGAAGTACAACATGGGTGTCTTATTATCACTCACTGATAAAGCATCCGTGTATCTCCTGTTGGTCTAACGCGGGTGAGCCCAAAAAACGACCCCAAAAAACTAATTAGATCACTTTACAATCACATCTTAAAAGGTGTGGATAGGAACTTACAGCTGCATCATAGCTGTCATATACTTAGTAAGTATATGTATGGTATGAAGTATGAGGGGGCATGGTGCTGTCAGGGCTAGTACCTTGGATATGCAATTGGTTTATATTTGTGCCTTGCTTGCCCAGGGACAGCAGATGGAAAATAAGTGGAAGCTACATTTGGTGCCATGGATCTGTTTTTTCTCATAAGATAAATGTTTTTACTGCATGGTCACTCCTAATTAAACTACATTTACCTTGCTGTGTCTAAGTAACAGAAGGCTTTTCCTAAAATGTCATTGGCATATTCTGATTATAAACAATAGCAAAAACAACCACCATGTGTGTCATTTTCATTCTGCTGAGAGATTACTCAGTTTGTGGGAATTTTGAATGGAGAAAAAAAGGAAATTGTAAATCTAACTAGCTTTCATTTCACTGCATCCTATTTTGAGGTTCTCATCTTCTCATCTGTTGTGTTCAAGTTTCACTAAGGACTGAAAATTTGCCTTTTATGTTTAATGAAAAAATGATTTCACTTTAATTACAATAATTTAATAAATAATAATAATTTAATAATGATAATAACAACAACAACAACAATAATAATAGAATCTAGAAAATTAACTTTTTTTACACCGATGTGTACATTGCCCGTCTAAACTGGTGCAAATATGTTGCATGACATATATTTCTCTATGTATGTATTAGTAGCTTTTATGTGAGATTAAAAAAAAATGTGGTTTCATTATTTCATTAAGTTAGTGAGGCTGGGTTTTTGGCCATGTGGGTCCTGCACTGACCAAAAACTAACACTATGAAATCAGTGTTATTGATAATCTTTGACATGTCCAAAACTCTGATAGAAAACAATGTCTCATTCATCCACAGAAAGTCGAACGTGCAATATTTGACTGCATCATCTTCAAACATTCACTGTGAGATCTTTTTTGCCACATAATTCTTACATAGTGCCACAATGAGCTTCATAATATTTTTTACATCCATAGTTGCATTAATTTTTTTATTATTGATGATGTAGAATCAAACCACTGCATCCTAAATTA
>JAPSES010000069.1:13642191-13668563 GCA_029822895.1 Maxillicosta whitleyi | reverse complement strand
ATGGAAGGATCAGAACTATTGGTGCAGTTAAATCCACTGAATGTCTCCTGGAATCAAAACCAAAGGTGGTGACATCAAATATTACATGTGTGATTTTTTTTGGTATAGTTTTGACTTTTTTTTATTATTAATAATCTGAAATTTTCAAAAAAGTATAAATATCATATAAGACTCACTAAATTGATGACACTGTTGAGTGAGTGAGTGACTCAGTGAGTTTTTTGTTGTTGCTGTAGGATGAATGAATGTTGAATGAATGAAGGTTCAGATGAAATTCCATTGAAAATGAATGCAGGTTATTTTCATCTGCCTATGGAAGCTTGTGGTAGTAATACATTAAAGACAGTTTCATAAAATCTATATAAGGGCACTTAAAAAGTTCAATGGTATGATGTCAATAACATGTTTTTTGAGGAATATGTGGAATATGAAATAATAATAATAATGTTTCAATACAAAGATATAACAGTAAAACAACCTCATTTTTGACCCACTGCCATAAATAATGTCTAAAAGATGTCGGTGTTTGCCTGATAATTGTTTCTGTCTTTTGTGTGAGTAACCGAGTCAAGCGCCGTTTTATGAAAACTGTCTGCTTTGGCCGGTGCATGCGGAGCTTGTGCGGGCCACAGAGGAACCGGGCTCTTTGTTATCAATGAAACAGTGGTGGGTAAACACAAGATAAAGAGGCTGAGCGAGACTCTGCCATGTCTGTTTTCCCATCTTGTCAGTTAGAATGACTCAAGCCATTAAGGCAGTTACCACAACATGCTGACAACATGTTCGGATGCCACCTGGACCCAGATGTGCCTCAGCGGTGGGTAAATGGAGAGAATGATGGAGAGGAAGTTTAGGGGCCATGTCGGCGCCAGCATATGCCCCAACCTGGACGTCCTATTACTCTTCCTCTGATGGTCGCCGGCTGACTCCCAGCGAGAGCCAGAGACAATCAGCCATTGTTATTCTTTATGAAGAGAACACAAAAAGCCACAATGAAAGAAAAAAAAAAGTGGAATCACTGTGAAGTCCTTGGCAACTCAGCTGCATTTTTCCCCGTCTCGTCTTTTCATGTGCGCCGTGAATTGAAAAAGGCAAAAAGGTATTGTCGACTGCTGCCCTTTCCTGCGCCTGAATACCAGACTACATATTTTCATACAGTGTCTATGGTTCAATGAAAGTGATCACTTGGGAGGGAGGTTTTGTTTGCGCAGACAATCGGCGGTTCTGTGTCGAATAGACGGGGGACATCGAGATCATAAAGAACAGAGCAGCGATGAACGAGGAGACAACAAAAGCCCAGCGCTCTCTTATCCCATCTGTGGCGATACAAAAACAGAAAAAAAAAAACAATAGAGGATGAGCCCGATCGGCGTGTCCGACTGAATCATCTGCAATATTCAACTCTGTGTCACTCAATCTCACTGTGAATATCACACCAGCCTCTCTCGCCGCCTCAGTGTCTCTCTTTCTCGTATTAAGCAGAAGGGTATCGAGCAATTACAGACCAAGGTCTCCACTCAGTTGGGGATTCTTTCATCCCATAAAGTTTTACTACAAAGACTGACAGTGACCTTCACTGGGTCAAAGAATCAGGCAAGAGGCATCCAGAGCCTATTTAAATGGCACACACTTTTTTATGAAGCCTTCACAAAAGATTTAGTGGAATAACATGATGTCGATAATACTGTTGATAGAAAGCAGCCATGGACGTGTTACTCCACGAATGTGGTGTGATATTTAAAACCACTTTGTCTTTCCAAGGTTTTCAAACACCATATTCATTCCTGTTTATTTTCTAGGTCTCATAAGGCCACATTTGCAACAAAAACTACTTTCAAATAGGTTTTTTTTCTAGCAGATGCAACAAATAATGATAAACGCATCAGTAAAGCTGTGATATTGGGGGAAAAAAGTCATTATAATATATACAGTATGTATTTTTTTGTGATGTATTTTCTAATATGAAAAAGTAGGGAAGTCGTATCAACATTTCACAGTATTTTTATTTGAAAAGCATCCATATAAATAGATTTTTACTGTTTTATATACAATTTTTCAATAATGAATCAACAGGTCCAGGTTAATGGCAGCAAAGTACAGTAAGAAGAACAGAAGAACAGTATCTTGTGGAGTTCTGCAGTTCTAAGGTCTATTCTGCCAACTAAAGGTTTAACAAATCAAGTGTTTTTTGTTGTTTTTGAAGAAAACCAAATGTGTGACCATAATATATAATTGGCTTCAACTGGCCAATTGGTGTGACTACAAGAACATTCAGTTAGACAGAAGGTACACAGTATTTGGTCAACATTATTCTTTCAGCATTTCAAATAATTCCCTCAAACTGATGGTGACTGTCTTTCTGCTTTCCACATTTTCATTTCCAAATCATTCTGAAGTTGTGATTGACACCAAACAGGGGTACAGCCTAGTTTTGTTGTCTGACAAATAACAGAGCAAAGTGAAGAAAAAAATGACTTTTTCTGCAAAATATATCATTGGCTGAACATAATCCACTCCATCCACTGTCATTGATACACCTCCAGAGGTTTTACTGGTGAATCAATGTTGTAGAAGATGATGATGTTTCCCTGTTCACTACGGAGCCTCTAAACATCCATCTGACAGTCATGACAATATGGCAAACTGCATTTTACACCAGTTATTTACATCTATTGATAGGATTAGTGGATCAACAGATATTAAACAGTTTAGATCTGTAGATGCTTTTGGTTGTCAGCTGGATAATAATGGATCAAAGGCTGAAATAGTCCTGTTTTAAGACTTTGTTTCTGCATCAGATTTATTCTAAAACATGCAGGGAGAATGATCCCAAACTGAAGAGATCAGCATGATATTGCTTTTCATTTTCTTTACACTCAACAACTCTCAATGCACATTGGATGTCAGTACCTGTGTGAAATGTAAAATTAGCAGATACACTGCATGTAGTTTGTTTTTGTACAGAACAGGTGAAATGTCTTCCAAGAGTAAATATTTGAGTTGTCATTTAGCAACCTTTAAAATGCTTTTCAGCAAACAAAAAAGCAAAATATTACATTTGGGCAGATGGGACCATTCAGTTTTGCTTCAAAACTAAGATGTCGATTAATCAATCATCAAGAGTGTTGTAAATTAATTTTCTGCCGACTCAATACTGTAATTGATTCATCATTTTGGAGAGAAGGATGCTGCAAATCGAAGCAGTGTGCAGAGAGCGGTATGAGCCTCTTTATATCTCCACCTCAGTGTTGGTAATGTCATTGGGAGAGACACAGCCTCTTGTGACTGCAGTGATGCCACTGCACTTAAAAAGGGTTTAGAGCACAAATCAATCACCAAAGTCTGACAAATGAAAAGTATCACAAACTTAGACTTTTAATCTGCCAAACAATCTGGGCTAGGTCACCTCTCTGATTTGGGGAAGATTTTCTCACTTTTTCAATCTACCCCACAGGCTATCTTCATCTTCCCCCAACACGAGGCCAGCGGGGGCTTGTTTCCCAGCGCTAGGCCACCCAGGGGAAATGTAATTCCCTTCCTCTGGTCGGTCAGGGAGTGAGGACTAGGTGGAGGAGGGGGAGGGGAAAAGGGAGGGGGAGGGATGCTGCCTGGGTGCATGATTAGAAGCAGAGGATGTGACTGGATTTTTGGCGCTGCACGTGCATGTTTAAGGTGATCGGAAAGGCTACCGAAGCGCTACATAAAGCAAAACAAATGACCAGCTGTGATTCACAGGTAGACAGGGCGAGCATCAAAAGCTCCGAGCCATGGCGCCTCCTCCCCACCCGCTGGCGTGGCTCACCCGGCTTCCCCATGCGCCTACCTGCAGGGCAGCGGCTGCCTATGATGGAGAAGGCAGGTGAGGGAACAGGGACCCCTCTCTGTCCATTACTCATAAGCGTCCTGGTGTTTCCAATCCCCATTCACAATAGGGTTTTTGAGTGATCACACGGCAAACACCAGGGTCACATGCTGAACTGATTATAGTGCTCTGCGAGGAGGGGAGGGCCTGGCTGGGGGCACACTCCGCTCCTCTAACCTTTAACTGCACATGCAGCTGCTGTTCCTCCACACTGCAGCTGGAAAACACCACTCACTGGGACTTGTGGATCTCTGCTCACCAAGGTTAAAGCACTGATGCATCTGTCTTCACTTTCACTTCAGATACAGGACTTTGCAGAAGTCTTAGTCCACCTTCATCTCTATTATTTTTGTGCAAACATGTTCATTTCTTATTCTCTTTTCTTCACACACAACAACAAAGTGCAGGAAATATGTGCACAACCAAACTGAACTCAATGTGTTATAAAGGTTAAAGTCAATATGTAATGTCACCTCTGACCAGAGGTTGCGCTAGACATTTTTATTGTCTATCATTTTGATGAAGTGGGTTGTAAAAATTCCATCATAACACATTATTATCTGTCATTTCAAATTTAATTTGTTAATGATAATGAGACATATTTAGTAGTATTTAATGTTTAAAAACATCTCAATGATGCAGTAACTGCAGTTGCTGCTGGGTGATAAACCAACATGATATCATGAATCACGTAAATATACACACCACTTTTAATACACATTATAAGCTTTAAGCAAGTGTATTCATGCCACGTCAACTACCATGTACTGAGAGTTAGGTATATGTAAACCGGACATCTTGGCGTAAACACACTATCAAATGGTGTTGAATAACACACAAAATATAGAAAAGGCATATATGTAGCACACCAAATGCCATAAGTACTAGTGTGACATACAGTGCAATTTCATGAGATCAGTCTCCGATAAATGCTAACAGTAACACTTGCTTGGCCTTCATCCTCCACCACATTAGTCCCTCTTTTTTCACCATGTTTATCAATGCCATCACATTTACTGGACTTTTAAAAATAACTAAGAAACAAAGTTAATTTTGGCTACAATCGGCTAAACAATGAGACATGCACACTCACCATCAACTGGAGAGGAGGTCTACTACAGGTGAACTACCTATGAGTCATTTTAAAAGAATTAAAGGTGTTGTATATAGCGCAGAAGTGAACAGTGGTGCCGTAGGGTTATATACAGTTAGGATACTGTTATGGACTGTTTGATGCCTTGTTAAAAGACAGACAGTGCAGCGATCCTGTGAGCAAGTTCTGTTCACCGTGTGGTGTGAAAACTTTCTTTGGTAGATTACCCTCAGTATTTTGATCTGTCAAAATGATAGATGGCCTTCCGTCGTCTTTAAAAAAAAATGTGTCAATGACGGAATATTTTCGATTAACGCAACCTCTGCCTCTGACCCCATGACAAGAAGCAACACAAACAATTAAAGGTATCTGACATATGCTGAATGAAATTTGGTATGAAAGAGAAAATGAATGGCATAAATCTCATATTGTCTCAACTAAAGATCACTTCAGTTTATAGAAGCTGGCTTTGACCTAAAATTGTTGTTTTTTCCTGCTGTACGTTATTCACATATATCCGGATTGGATCTGTATATGTGTGGTCTTTAGACTTTTGCACAAGAATGTGTAATTAGATGTTTTGTAGTATAATTTTCATTTGTAGTTTCCACAAAGTGTATGAGATAGCCAAATCCTTCTCATCAGTCCATTTTGACAATTATCAGGGTTGAGGCTTTTTAACCATAAAGGGTGATTTTTGGTGTTGAGTGAAGGTTGAAGAAGCCAGATGGCTATTTATGGTTTTAATTTATATGTAAAGTGAGATTAATACTATGGTAAAACACAGGGGGGTGGGGGAGTACTAAAACAATTATTGATCATGAAAACAGCTGTCATTTTATCAATTGATAAATCATTAATTAATCATCACAGCTATATTAAAATATTGAAGAATTGAATATTGGGACATTTTTTAACACGAATAATATTAAGAGCAATAAAAAGAAAATGACAATCCTAAATGTTAATGTCTGTTATCTGCCCTGATAACCAAGTAAATAAAAAAAAAAAAAGCCCTTAAAAATTTAAAAACTTTTCTTTATAAATATAACAACAGGTACAGATATTGTCTCAAATACTGTCCTCAGTACTCCCTACATGGTTTCCTCCACAAAATGCAACCCTAATATAAACCAACGCAGTGTAGCAAACATAAGACCAAAGTTGTGAAAGACCTAAGTGGGCCTTCAGGAACCCACCTCCACCTCCTGTGACAAACCCCAAGGTTAACCAGGCCCCGCCGCCCTGTTGATGTCTTTAAATCTGTTATGATAGCAGTCTTCCTGTAAGTAAGTGCGAGTCTCAGGATGACGGTTCCTCGGCGAAGCCTCACGGCGATTAATCCGGCAGATTCACCTTTAATATCCAATGGCGCCAATGCATTTTAATGCAGCCTGAGATCTGGGGGATGAGACCTGTCCTTAAAAACTCGCTCTCCCTCCAGGCTTAAAGGAATGCCTGTCCTCTCTTGGTGTAATTGAAAAAGATGGATCTCACCAAGTGTTTCACCGACGCAGCGGGGAGGAATTGGATTGGGAAATGTGTTCTGTATCATATTGCTATGTATGTGTTCGCCGGCAGCTCGCACACAGTTGGTGAGAGCAACGTGTTCGGCTGCCCATATTGAAAGGCAGGAAAACAGAGAAGGGGAGAAATTTGCAATTTTATTACTACTTTAATGGATTTCTCTATCATTCAGGAATTGCACTTTCTAATGCATTGGGCCCATAAATACAAGGTTCAATAGACAGCCGCTCTGCTCTCCTCATTATTCATACATTCAAACAAATTAGAACAGAAGGTTGAATAAAATATTCTGTCCGTTTCCAACGTGACACCATCAGAACTTGATCATGCATACAATATAATCGCCACTGTACTATAAAATGTAATATCTAAAACTTGCACATAGCGCAGCAGCACATGTATCTACAAATACTAATCATCTGTAATGTCACCAAATAGTGCTGAGTGATTATTGACTGTCTCAGGTGAAAATTGGACCAGCTGCTGTCGCTCTATCATTCTTACAACGCAAAGTGTTATGAAAGCATAAGTACTAAATCACCAGGTATGAAATGTCAGTAAAGTCTTGTTAATACAATACAATGACTCACTGTGTTTTCAGAAATAATTTCTTCTCCTCAGTTTGCAACAATAAGCTGTTTTCTTTTTTTTTTGTTTTTGTTTTTTGAACCTGCCTGGTTTGATTTGTAGTGAAGCTTCACATTGGGACAGTTAGAGGGAAGAAAGAAATAAACATCCTATATTTTTACAGTTGTTTCACTTGTTTGATGCATCTCTCCAAGTATATTGATTTCCAGGATAATAATCAAACCGTGCTGTGTTGGAGGGAAAGAAATACATACGTGTGTGTGTGTGTATATATATATATATATATATATATATATATACATATAAACTCTGGTTAAATCCGACTCACACAGGTTTATTTGGAGTAAAGACAGATGTTTTATGAGTTACACTGGAAAGATTTACTCAAGCTCAGTCAGCTGTGGATGCTAAATTGTGTTGTGTCAATCTATTATGTGAGCAACACAGTTTTAATTGACAGCAATTTTAAAAGCTGATTAATCATTCTAAGTCATTTATCACATAACATGCAGCTTTTCTGCACATGGTGTCGTCCTAAACTCAACCTCTTTCTTCCTTTTTATGTTGTTTAATTTCAATAGAAATCAATGGAAACTAGTAAATTACAGTGGGTGAATACACATACAACTAATACATGCAACTACTAATATAATTAAAATGTACAGTGCAGCTGTTAATCAAGAGAAACTCAAGATAAATTAATGAGTATTTGTGCTTTATTACTGTCACTGATTATACAATCAGCATATGTGCACACAAAAAAGCCATTTATTAATGGAAAATTAGTTTATTAATCAAAAAAGTAATCAACGCTAGGGCCGCACTATTTATTTTCATTATCAAACCCATTTTCTAATTAAGTGTAAAAGAATTTCCCATCCAGTTCTGATACCTGAATTTGGAAATCTGTCGATAACAATACGACCTTCAAACTGTATCATCACATATTCATCAATCACAAAACAAAATCAATAATCTGGATTAGTACATATCAATAACATCATCCCGATATGTGATGACTTCTTGACACTAGTCGCTCCTGACTCTGGAGAAAAATGTAAGAAAAAGTGAGAAAATTGGGCTTTTTCTAACCAATCAGCAACTGCGAGTGCAAAGAGATATTTTTATCTCTTATAAAAAATAAAGACAATGAGGAAAATGTCACATTTAACAGTACGAACCTGAGGATTTGCATGAAAAGTTTTAATCATACTTTCCATTTTTTTATTTCCCAGTCGACTCTTGGATTATTATCATTAATGAAAGCCCATTTATTTCTCTGGGTTGTAATACAGAGACCACAGTGAAACAGTGCTCTGTAGACTCAGGCTCTACAGTATAACTGCAGTCCATGTCACCAGTGAAAAACTCATCTCATAGTGGAAGAAATGGAAACTCTAATGATTTCTTCTGGCTCTGCTTAGTTCACTCTACCTGTACAGCACAAGGGGAACTTGCATGTAAGTAGGCCTGTCACATTTATATCATAATGACCTGATTATTTGAGCTGACTGTGATCATTCTGCACAATGGGTTCCATTCGGCCGTACGAAAACAGCTGGCCGAAACTAGCTAACAAAAATGTTGTATTTCATCATTATTTCCGCATCATTTTCCACGATTGCAGGTTTGACGGATGTTCTTTTAGTGACGTCAGGTGGTTGTGACCCCTTCGTTGGCTGAAACTTCAACCTAGTGGAGAATCAGTGACACCAACTGTTCATCTAGAGCCACTAGACTACTAATAATATACCATCTGCATTTTGGCAACCATCTATTGACATTAACAGACTTGGCTTTGTTTTGGCCATAGCACAATGCATCAACAGTAAAGTAAATATAGGAATAAAATACTACTACTTATACTACTTAATGGTGTAAAAGTTGAAAACTGAACATTGACTCCTATATTGTACTGTATTCCAACAATAAACATGAATATAATGACTGTAATGATTGATGCGTTTGGTGGTTTTCTTTTTTGTTTTGTTTTCTGACTTTTTAGTATATCAGAGACATATAATCAGTCATGGATTTAGTTTTGGTGAATCTCTATCCAATATCTTGAAACAGGATGCATCATATATCTCCATAATATTGGATAATGACCATATTATTATTGTGGATTGTATTATATCTCTATATGTTTATGCCAATAGCTTTCATTCAGGTGTCATACATATCATACCTTGTGCGTACATCATACTTAGTTTTACTTACTATGTCGCTCAATGTATTGAAAATATATGTATATGTTTATGTATTGTAGAACTATCGAAATGTTCTGTTCTTAAGGCCTCCATAAGAACTGCAGAACTCTACTATGTTTGCCAGAGATACACTAATTATGGAAAAAATAACAGGTGAAATGAAACTCGACATTCCTCCTATGCTATTTTGCTTTTTATTGGCATTTATCCCCAATGAGTGCAAAAGAAATACATCATTGTATATCTTCAATAAATACATAAAAATAATTACAGGCCATGTATCTATTAATATCTAGAACCTTGTTGTTTTAGATCACTCATCTGAAGTGTCATTTGTCATTTCTGTCACTGCAGGTGTGTATCACAAGTTCTAAACAAAGCAACATTTACACAATCAAAGCCATGTTAAGCATTGAATGGATTCTACCCACTGAAATGTTAGATGACTATTATTAAAGATCTTAAAGAACAAGACAACCTCTTGTTTTTATTTGAGGAAATACAATGTAACTGTGCATCTCTAATGTTTAATAATTGTATCTTTTATACTGGTGTCTATTGGTATTCATTGTCCCCATTAACTAAACATGTAATAATGTAGAATTCCATTCAATTCTACTTTTTAATTTCAGTAACGGGTCTTATTTCCTGTAATTGTTAGGCTTACATTAAATAATACAATTAAATCCCCCGTCATAAATATTTACTTGATATTTAATTGTCAAATATCATGTCATGTTTGTGACTGCTCCCCTGTAAACATTGTTAAGAGCAGGTCTTTATTCAGCAAGAAGCAGTCAATTAGCAGCCGATGGGATGGTGAGTAAAGATAGCTGGCTTTTACAGTGACAAACAAGATCCAAAAGAAAGTCTGACCTGTCAACTGGCCGACCCTCCCACCGCACCCCACCCAACCACCACCCCCCTTCCCCCTTCGCGCCACCTCGCCCCTGCCTTTCAAGTATAAACTGTTTTCATAAAGCAGAGCTCTATGGCCAGCCAACTGGAAGGAAGAAGGATGTCAGGGGGGAAAAAATCAAGACGTGGTGATAAAAGAGAAAAAGATCAAGTGTGGATAAAAGAGATCAGCTCATCCGTCTGACTAAAATCGAGTGACAGGCAAAGACAGAGGATATGAGAAGGGATGGGCTGCAAGACAACAAAATGACTCTGAACTAAGAGAGGGGGGGAAAAAATCGCAGTGCAGGAATGGGCACATTATGAGATAGATGGCAATTTGAATGACTCCAAATGGACTCATAACACGTCTGCTGTAGCTGCTGCATAAAATTGTATCTGAAATGAGGTCGTTGTAGTTTTTAACACTTTCATCTCACTTTTGATGATAATCAGTTGTTTTGAATTTTAGCTGCAGGACAGCACATGCAAATCATGCCACAAAGCATGTATTAAATCATTCATAAAATTAGTATTCCAGTGTTTCTGTGCAGCACTGATTCCAAAGAACAACACTGGTATAATTAGTGTCCGTGCAATAAAATACCAGTGAGTCTGTAGTGCCGTATTATTCCCTCAGAAACAAAAATACACGGCACAGCAGCAGTAATCAGACAGCTTAAACAGCACTGGCTCTTTCCAGAGTGTTGTACAATATAAAACCCAGGTACACCACTACAGCAGCAGCTATCATTAGACAGTAAAAGTGTCATGGGGAGCTTGGAAATGGAGTGCATCTAATCAGGGCAAAGGAAAGAGTCCCTTCCTCCTGCCTCCCAGAGGAGGCAGCTGTTCCCAGGCCCTCCACCACTTGTTCATTAATTACTGTGAATTAATGCTTTTCTGCCACCGAGAATAAATAAAAAGATTGTGGTAAGGCCTCACTAATCAAGAGTGGCTTTTATTAAATACTGTGAAAATGTCAGCTGGTCGCGGCTCAATTGGAAGGGAACAATCTGATCCGGCTCCACTCCAATCAAACATCATGTCTCTCTGGTCAGGGCTAAATTGCCAGCACCTGTTTCACAAGACCTCGAGATGCATTGTCTCGGTCCGGAGTGAAAGTGGTAGTGGAGGGGGATGATGGGGAGTTGGGGGATTTGAGGAGGGGGCCGCTGGTTTGTATCCAGGGCCAACCTTCACTGCGGCTGTGGGTTACTTCAGCCTCTCAGGAATCTACATCAAATACAACTATTGACTTCCAGCGACTGCAGTGTTCCAATGGAGGAGCCTTTTGTTTGGTCAGTTTTGTCTGTCTGCTGGAGTGAGACACCAGCGACTCAGTTAACCTGAGGCTCAACCAATCAATGTACTGCCATCAAATGAAATGTGATTCGCCCCTATGATAACTAGTGATGCAGTTAGTGGCCATTTTTCATTATTGATTCAACTCTGGACTGGAAAAATAATAATATTGTTTACTCTGTGTTGTGTCAGAAAATGGTGAAATCGGTCTTTTAAGTCACAAAGATGATATCAAGAGTAATTTCTTGGGTCTTGACAGGATGTTTTATAAACTACCACTATCTGTAGAAGTTAGTTGCAGTGGCAGCAGATTGAAAATAAGATTCTCAAGATTAGATTTGTTTGTTTAGCATCATATGCAGAGTCAAAACCACTAACTATTTCTGGTGAACAATGATTTTTCAATACCAATACCTGACCTTAGTGATAAAATTCAGATCCTTTGAATATTTGTAAGAATATGGGCAGTCCAAAGTGATAAAAAGCCAAAAACTGCCATTTTCACTTAAACCCAAATTGGAGAACCCATTGGTGATTCCATATTCTCAATTAAAAGCTTGAGATCTTCTGTTTGATCACAGAGCCCCAAATTATGATCACGCTCATGACAAAAAAATCTAGGAAAACTTTTTTTTAGATTTGGATTCAGCATCAATGATTGGATGTTTTTCCTCCAGAAGCACAAGAGGAAGAAGGTCATAATTCTAAGCTTCCATCTACTTCAATATGAGTATATTCTTTCCTCTGTGAAAGCAGACAGAATTACTTCAGGTTGAAACCAAACAAGGCACTCAAGGACATCATGTTTCATGTGTGAAACTGTCTGTTGCTGCCATTTTGACCTGAATTCACAAGAGGCAGAGCTCTTGCGTTCCTGAATAAATAAAGGATGAATACAGTAAATCAAACTTTTGACTTTGGAAAAACTAATTTTCCACTCCATTTTAATCGACCAAACAATTACTTGATTGATCAATAGTGAAGTAACTGTCATCACATATTTTCAGCTGTAAAAGTTAGTATAAGTGGTTTCCTTTACTCATATCTAGACATGTAGAATATGTACAGTAGACAAACTGTATTGGCTCTTGGTGTAACTCTTTAGGTGCTAGAGGTTTATGGTTTAGGTTTATGTTCAATTTGATAAAGATTTCAAAAAGCTGTAGCTTGGAAGTGGTTAGAGATAAAGGCTTAAAACTTTCAACAAATTTAATGAAGTTTTCTTTGTGTTTTTGTTTTTTGTCATCTTATCCTTAAAATATATTAACTTTAACATTAGTAGAAAGTAAAATGCAGTAAGTTTTAGTGGCTTTTTAGTGAAATCTGTCCCTATCCATCCAAACTAAAACTAAATAAACCTTTCTTAGTTCCAGCTCATGACCGCCCATTTAATCTGGATTTTCTTCTTCATTTGAATAGACAAATGCCCTAAAATGGAGTTAGGATTGAATGGGGCATATGTCCACCAATTATTTGTGGAAGGTGTTAACAAGATTTGACAATTCTATCTGGAGCTGTGATGCTTTGACGCTTCAACAGTTAACATGATGCCTAACTAGTAGAAAAACTTTTAATTTGTCCATTATATAATTAGAAACATTTGTTAAAAGTACAGTAACTAAATATGTATCTTTTTGGAACTTTAAGTTGCCTGTAACTATAATAGTAGCCGTGAAAACACTCGTGAAAAGTTGGCATTCCTGTTTCTCCCATCTATTCCTGAACCAGTTCCGTCATTTAGAGGAGTCAATGTCACCTCTAATAAGCAGAGAAAACACAAATTATGGAGACAGAATTTCAGCAGGCGAACGGCTGATTATAAGGCGACAGGTGAGCTGTGGCCCGTCGATACTCAGAGAAACATACGGTGTCATCCGCACACAGCTGGTCCTCAAGACAAATTGACGAGGTGATCCTCTCTTTCTCGTGTCCAAAACTCTGCCATTCGGCCCCTTGGCTGACAGGTTGTAACTGACTGGCTGTTGAAACGGGTGACATGCTGTACGTTCTGAAAGCAGCCACCAGTGACTTGACGAGCTGGTTTTATTAGCCAGGTTGAGTCAAGCTGAGATGGACCAGTTCACTCTGACTTCTCCCTGCATCATCCTGAAATGGTTTTGTCTCATTGTAAATCTTTAGTCGTTAGACAGCACTATCCACTTCCATCATCATCAAATCACCAAATGAGGAAGTATGTATTGGTAGAACCATGTCCATCCATCCAGAATTGTTGAGTCAATGTCAAGTAGAACAGAGGAGTTTCTGGAGGCTCACGCTTACGATGATCCAAATCCGATCTTTTCCCTTGTGTACAACTCAGATCTGTCTATTTATGACATCCTGTAGTGCAGAAATCACACTGAATTTCATATTTTCAGTTCTGATTTAGTCCACTTCCATATGTGATGCTAAATCAGATCCTGATCTGAGCTATAACCCAAATGAATCATAATCAGAGCAGTAGGATTTGGTGAACAATTACTAATACAGATTACTAAATTGTACTAAATGTGTATATTTTCAACTGTAACATACATGCTAATGTACTTCGGTCTGCTCAGCATCAGTAAATCCAAAATATCATCCATTTCACTCTATATCCACCTACATCTCACTAAAATATCATGATGCAGTTGAAATGAGCCTAAATTTGAGCCAACATGTACACACTGCATGAGGAAAATTAACCACATATAAACCCATGTATATATATCACACTATATATGTACATATTAGGGATGTGAAGATTATCTGATATGTATCGCTATGCTGGCATGCACGTGTACGACCCGAGTGTAAGGTTAGAGAAACTGCAAGTCAATAAAAACTTCGGAATGATGTCACGATGCATTTGGTTATTGAATGTTTGTGTCGATAAAGTTTGATCCGTTCAATAGAATATTATATTACTTGCATGTAAAATCTTACTCTTCATTCGGGTAAAGTTTTTCTTTTATCTAGACTTCATGCGCTGCGGATTTGTGGATGCGTGCACTGCACACTAACAGTATGAGCAACGCATCGCACTGTAGCATGAGCGCCACGGATGAATACTGTAAAGTCTGTATCGGAATCTGACAGACTTGGAAGGGAGATGAGTACTTTTTACTATGGTATATCAACTGTACTGAATACTGCCATACATACTGGAGATAGTTCTTTAAACAGTAACAAACATATTCAACAGGGCATCCCAGAATACCAAGAGCAGGTGTCTCTTAAAGTGACAGAAGCTTTTTCTGTAATAATTACAGTAAAACTACATTACAAAGTTTCTAACTTTTTTACTGACTGTGTGTAAGGCATGTGTTCTAAAACTGAACTGAAGACACACTATAAAAAAGTCATGGTCTTATTTGATAAATAAACTAGAAAAGCAGTCAGAGAGTGCAAACCTCCGCCAAGCAGCACAGTTCCCCCACATATTGTGACTGACACCCCGCAATATTACTCCCACATTGTTTTTATCTATTTTATTAAATTCTTAACACTGGAAACATACCCAAAGAAATTGGAATTAAACTAAAGAAGAAAAGTCACCCATTAAACTTTAAGGAAATATGATATTTACATCTCAAATCAGCATGAACAGGAGCTCATACAGTTGTACCCATGAGGTTTCACAATATTTTTGTCTATAAACTTATAAACATTAAAAAAAAAGAATGTTAAGAGACATTATCTGAGCTATTTTAGAAGCAAAGATAACAATTTAAACAAAACTAACCAATGTTATGCAATGATATTGATCACAATATAAACCTATATTATGACATTTGTCATTATTGTTTTCTAGCACTGACCTGTTAGACTGAATTCAACGTCTCCCAAAACATTTATCCATATAGTGTATACTGGAGGTCTTTAGGTCAGTGTGTAAATTCAGGACGTGGAAGCCTCTGTTGTAATGCCATTAAGTAATATAATCAGAGTTTTGTCAGGGGCTGGAAGTGGCCTTGGCCTATGTCTTTAAGCTGGAAGAACCCTGGCAGCCCAATCACTGAACCAAGGTTTGAGGCAGTTACATTTCGTCCAGGTTTTGTTTGACTGTGGTCTTTCTCCAGAAGTTTCTGATCACACTCTCTCTTCCTGAAAAACTTCCATAAGACTCCAAAAAACAAAAAAACCATGAGGACAGAAGACAGATGAGGACAAATCCGACAGCAACTCGGCTGATGAGAACAAATGGGTAGCCCTGTGATTCATTGTGGGAATGACACATCACATCCAAACACCGCAACGGTCTATAATACAGCGTTGCTTCAAACAGATGGAGGAGAGAACAGCTGCGTGTTTTAATTGGTCACACATGCGATATCAAGCACGCAGCCCATCTCAAACGCTAAGGATGCTTCTCTCTGTTCAATTTTCTCCCAGATAACTTGGAACGATCGTTCAGCACAAGGACACGAGCGGCGACTCGGCTTCCTTGTGTTTGATGCTCACCCTCTGTTTACAGTAGCAGAACAATACCCACTTCCTGTTCGAGGCTATGAAGCGATCCATCTTTGTGCCATAAAACAACCCAGCAGATTTACCACCAAATGTAACTTTGAACCACACGCTTTTATGACAGAAGAGGCGACGATAAAAGAGCAGCAGCAGAACCTGAGTCGTCCACAGTGGTTGCAACACGGGAGGAAGTCACATCAGAAGGGCGAAACAAGAGTGAAACAAAGTGACCAAGCCTAGCCCACGGGCAACATGTATCCACTTTAATCAATAATATTTAATAGATCTAGCATGTGTTAGAAAATGGAAGTTATCTCTGTATCATCTCTGACATTTTATCACTTGGTGTAACAAATGTTTGTCCATTAATCCGGAATTTACTTAATTCGTTGATCACTTTCTTGACATTTGTTCATTTATTGATTGTTTATTTTCTTGTTTATTCCATTCATTTATTATTTCATTTATTTTTTGTTTTAGTTGTTAATTTGGTTGATTATTGTGTCCGACTCCGTTCATTTATTGATTATTTTATTGATTTTCACGTTTCCTTTGGTTGATTATAGTGTATGATTTCGATAATTTTGCTCATTTATGTTCATTTTCCTGTTTACTTTGTTCATTTTTGATGTTGATTTTTTTTTTATCACACTTTTATTTGTGGTTAATTATATTTTTTGTTCATATTTATTTATTCATTTATTCATTCTCTTTACTACATTGTTCATTTTCTGTCACGATGGCTTCTTTTCATTTATATTCATTATGTTCTCATATTTAAACGTATTTTCCTGATTTACTTTGCTAATTATAAACCTGTTTGATTTATTATGTTCTTTTTCTTGAGTATTTCAATTTTTGTTCATCTTCTGTCAAATTGTATTTTTTTCTGTTCTTATTATTTCCTGTTTTTCTTGATTCTTTTGTTCATTTTCCTGATTATTTGTTAATTTTGCAGACTTGGATTCATGATCAGGTAAAAGCATAATTATAACAGTTGATTTTTTGTTTGTTTTCCTTTTTTCCTGATGTTTTTGTCTTGTGGAAATTGTCCAGGACCTGCTAATCTACAAAAACATTAGGCTAATCCGTCAAATCAACCATGCATCAATCTAAATCATTTGTGTTGATTGTGCTTTTAAAAGCTCATGTCCCTCTTTAGTCCTACCAGTATTTGTTTAATGTCTATAGTCGTGTTAAAACATCTTCCTCTGAAGGTAACAGAGGATGAGGCAATGATAACATAAAATCTCCATAAAACAAAGTGTTAAATTAATATAAAGCTGAAGGTGACAGACTGTTCTAAGCCAAGACAGAAGGAAGTGTTGAATTTGCCAAGACACCAGGTTTACTGGCCAATATTTGGCACATTATCTGTGCCCTCGTCTCAGTTAAGTCAATCATGAAGAGTTTCTCCATAGTAACGATTTCTGGTTTATCTCCTCCTCAATGACAGTAAACTGAAAACGTTTGGACATTTTATTAGTCTTTGAGGAAACAACATTTTTTTTGGCTTGATTTTTTTTTTTTTTTAAATGACAATTAATTTATTAACTGTAAAACCAAATGACAAATTAAAAGACAAGGTAAATAAACAGTAAAGCAGCAACTGAAATGAGTTAAAGTCATCTACTGGTTGTCAAAAAATATTGTTAAAATATTATTAAATATATATTTCAATGATGATACTTCTGTAACATGAACTCTTGAATGTATGTCTTAGGATCAAATGAACTGTTTGAGGATCAATCGATTGACTAATTAATCAAGAAAAAAAGGACGATTATTATGCTACAAGAAACCTGCTTTTAAAAACAATGAAACCAAAATTGGAAACAAAATACTAAAGAAAAATGCAGACCTATTATCGTCTCTTTGTGGGAGCATCAGGCCAACGTGTGGATGATCATATTAGTAACAGAACTGCAACGATTAATCAATTAGTCTCTCTGTAGCTTCTCATATTTGAGTCATCTTCTGTTGATTTTTTCTCTCTTCTGTGACTAAACAAGACACTTGAGGATGGCATCTTTTTCACCAATTTTTGCCGTTTTACAGACCAAGCTTAAATGACTAAATTCTCCACAGTCACAGATTAATTGACAATGAAAGTAATTATTCATTACTGCAATGTTGAGATGATCTGAATTGCTCTTAATTTATCACATTATCTACTTTTACAACTTTCCGACTCAGCTTAGATGTGTTATAAATGTCCTATTCATCTGAATAATTCCAGTATTTTACAAATGTGTTTGTAGTACTGACATCACTAACACATGTTGCTAGGTTAGTGAGTTTATTTCTGTGTTTACAGTGTGTCTGCATTGAAGGGTTCAGCTTTAGTTCACATTAACTTGCAGAGTTTGTGTAAAATGTTGTTTTGCTGCTGGTGAAGAAATTACCATGCAAAAGTCTGTCTGAGCTCTGACATAGATGACAGATTTACACAGAGGTTTTAGATGTATGATATTGTTGGGTGATATAGTGGGTAGCACTTTTCACCTCACATCGAGAATAATTAACCTGTTCTATCTGTGCAAGTTTCCTCCGGTTTCCCCCACCATTAAAAAGATGTGCATCTCAATAAGTAGATGTTTTCCAGTAACTCAATTCAAAAAGTAAAAGACATCCGTATATATAGATTCATCACAGACAGGTTGATATATTTCAAGTGTTTATTTCTTCTCATTTTGGTGATTATAACTTACAGCTAATACAAACCAAAATGGAGTATCTCTGATAATTAGAATTGAATAAATTAGAATATTACTCAAGACCAATACAAAAAAGGACTTTCAACACAGAATTGTTGGAGTACTATAATGTTCAGGGTTCTAGCTAGGATTTTATTTTAGAGTGTGTGTGTGTGTGTGTGTGTGTGTGTGTGTGTGGGGGGGGGGGTAGAGATTATGCGGAAGGGGGATGTTCACTCCCAAGCTGCCGTTGTTGTTTTAAGCGTAAAAGAATGTCAATGTACGTTTGTGGCCTGACATCAGCACGTCAGCACAGAGGGAGCCAATGGCAGCACAGTCACTCACTCAGGCTATAAATGTATCCTCCGAAGACATACACACAAGAGATAAAGATATTTCAGAGTAGATGCTTCGGGCAACTGTTAATGTCTGACCCTCCGTTTGATCTGGGCAAACAATTACAGTCAAAATACTGATACGCTGTACTGAAATTTAGCGTATCGGGAGAAATTTAGCGGGTCAACCCTGACGTTGGAGCCTCATTTATTGAGATGCACCTGTATGTTAATTCTGTGGGTTCTTCTGACCACAGTACTGCTCCTAATGAGCTAATGGCCATCCTAGATACTGTGCAATTTAATTTTTAACCTTTATCAGGTTCAACTGGACTAGTTTAGGTCTTAAAATGTTTCGTCTCTCATCCAAGAGACTTCTTCAGTCCAGAATGATGACTTGGGCAAATGAGAACCTATATAGACATCTTGCGAGTGTAGTTAAAAGTGTTACACAAAATGTTGGGATTGTTTGTCTTTATTTAGATCCGGTCAGTTTTGTAATAATGTTGGTCCAAAATGACACAAAAATGAAGATTCTAGTAAGATACAATGGCACAACCATCAGACGAAATCTCCAAAAACCAGAAGAAACTAAACAAAAACTGGTTATATGGTTTTGTTGAAACTCACCTACATTTTAGTGATTTGGTGATCATCTATGTAACTCAAAAGATTCTTATGAGATTTTGGATGATTCAACAAGCAGCCCTTGACCATACATACTTAAATCTACAAAAGGTGCTGGAGAATCTACATTTAGGAATCATTTTTGGGGTATTGACAAAGTTGACATCAGACCGATACCTTTATGTTGATAACTATAAAGTGACTAATGATATAGGAACAAACATAACTTTGAAGTAGCCTTGGCTACTTTGACAGTTTGTTTGGCTGATAGTAAATTGCTTAAAGCTCACCGCAAACAAAGCATTATGCAAAACGCATGCAATTAATCATGGAGAGGGCGGTTCATATTTTTATGATTATTAATGGCCTTTGCCACGCTGTGGGGTCGTCTCACCCCTCTGAAATATTTACATCATAAACAGCATGAATTATGGGGGTTGCAGGAAGGGCGCTGCTTTAAAATACAGTTTCCTTTATTTTCATCAGTTGGGACGGTCAGAAAACTAGCCATCCACAGAGGCATGTATGGAAATCAGACGGTGCCTGGGATCACGTGATGCCCAAAGGACGTCGTTGGGATTCAGATCTCCTGTTGGTCAGTCAGCATCAGGAGGAAGTAGAGGAACAGATCCTCCAGCTCATTAGCCACAGTGTGAGATCGATATCATAACGCTGACACATGAGTGATTGAGACGTGAATCGCGGGGTAAAATAAACTGTGTTGCTCAAAGTTCCCTCCACATCTTCTGGTTGTTTTTACAGACTCGAACTTTCACAAATTAACGCAACAAGAGAAACACATTTAGACAGCTGTACGGAGCACTTAAATCGATAGCTGTGACATATCTACCTACAAACACGATACAGGTGGCTGCAGGATTTCCGTACTTGTTTAGATTTCACTTGGCAGCTCCTCAACGCTGCTGCTTTAAACACTGCTTTGCATTTATTTGACTTCCTCTCTAAATGTTGAGAGTCATTCGAAGTGAGTTCAGCTTTGTGTCGCACCGAAACTCTTGATGTATATCAGAAACATTTTGTGAAATCCCTTCATGCACTAAATTATGCATTCTATATGTTAATATCAAACATGAATCATGCATTAGACTTTAAAGATGTGTTCTACAAATTGCATTTTAATTGAACAATATTAATGATTCTGTGGCTGTACATTCGGTAGGTGAGATTATTAATCATTAAATTACACATGTGACATGGAACAGCAAACAATTGATTATTCCCATGTTTTCACACTCTTTTATGATATGAAAATATATCATTACAGCAACATTAGTACTGTTATGATTGTGTTGTTGCTTGTGTTATTTTAGCCACATCAAGCTGTAGCTATTTTATACAAGTTAACATCAACATGGTGCAAAAAAAAAATGGAAATACAAGGAAATTAAATATGTCTGTCACTAAAAACATAAGTTATGGAGGAATCTGTTGCTAGTGACAAATGTGCCTAAATTTAGAGGCAGAACAAGACAGATTTATCTACTGACAACAGCCAGGAAGCAGATTTACACATTTCTCTAAAACATATTCCAACACATTTGCATAAATATCTGCTTAGACGTTTACATTTATGGGTTTCTTTCTTTGTATCAGTAGCCATGTTATGCTGGAATTTTCTTCTAACTGCGTCTGTATCTGAAAACACTTAGACAACCACCGCCAAGTGCTGGAATTGGTCTTGATGAAACCAAACATGTGCTTGTTGATTTAAATTATGTGTAAATTTATTCGGAAAAAATCATAGTGAACGGAAATGACAGAAGAGCCCAAATGCAACACAAATGATGTAAAAGAAACGAGAAACCTAGAGGTGGAACACAATATTTAAATATATTGTATTTAAGCTGAAAATGTAAAATGTAATGTAAATAGAAAATAAACCACAACCAAAGAAAAAATAATATTGTATCAACTGGCAACTGAGAATGTTTCTACAATATCAGAAATCAGTGTGTATAATATAGTGACATCTCATGGTGAAGTTGTAGATTGGAACCAAATGCAATCCCTTATCTCACTATCTCTTAGCACAAACATGCTTTTTATTTACAAGAATATCAACCCTGATGCATACTAACATACAGTAAGGGACAGTTAGTGCTTGTTAATGCTGGATTTCACTCATAATAAAAGGGACAAAATAAGAGGAAGTCCATTCTGAGCCCTGAGCCACTGTACCAACACGATGCATTCCCTGGAGGCAACATGAAAACACTCTGGTTCTTATTATGCACTGATGAAAAGATACTCATTTCTGGGGGTAGATCCTCCTAAAAGCCTTGAGTCTCACAAACTGAAGCTTTAAACTTTGCTTCAAGTAAAAATAGCATCATCTAGGATCATCGAGTCAAACATCTATGTGGCGAAAACTCAGGCAAATATCTTTGAAGCACAGAAGGCCATACTGCTGTGCATGTCAACATATCTGCATCCAGACATGAATGCAATTTAATTTGCCTGGATGTGATTGTATACAGCATGAATTGAGTGAATCAGACCTATTCCCCGAGCTCCTTTTTGTTCTATTCTATTCCTTTTGAAGGTCTGCAAACGCTGCTGCTGTTTTCTGCTAAATCCGTGGCCAGTTTTGAGAGAAGGGAAATCGTCCTTGGAGCAGATCATCAGGAGAGAGAAAGAGTGAGAATGCCTCCACCTCCTGTTGTTTGTCCGGGATGCCAAGCTCACGCTCAGCATGCCAGGCCCCATGCGGACGCCCAGGCCGGCCGGAAAAGACAGAGCTTTTGGACGACTCGGGCCCGGTCGACGCCAACACGGAGCTCATGCCAAGCAGAGCAACTGTGGCCAGCGTCTGCTAGTGCATCTCTCCCCTTTACCCGCCGGCACACAGCAGACCTCAGGGGAAAAGGATGCGACCATCAGGGGACCGCTAGTCCATCCGGGCTGAGCTGGAGGACGGACCCCATGTGGCAAAGAGTGGGAAGTTAGCAGCTGAAAAAGAGCCACCGGTCTGGTGTCTTGTTTTAAACCCTTACTGTTGATGTCTAATTTAACACAAAGTGCTCCCCTGTGCCTTTAAAAGAGCAACATGAAGCTTTTTTTTTTTTTTACATCATTATGCAGCAATGTAGTCCAATTAATTGTGATCCGTTAGTGGCGGCTGGTGATATTGGTGCTGGAGCCTTTAAAATTAAGGTCGCATTTCCTACTAATCCCAACGCCTCCTGTCACACAGAGGATGTTGGTTAAAAAACTCCTGCTGGAGTGGGAGTACTGTTTGTTTTAAGCTTTCATTTATACATAGATTTTTTTTTTTCTCTCCCACTGCTCCCATTTCCCCGCAAGAAATTAAAGAAATACGGTGTCAGTATGCTTCAAACAAAATGTTTGTCAGATCGCTGAACAGTTTCTCAAACCCCTACCTGACACTGGAGAGAACACTGTCGCAACTTTCAGCCCACAATCCAAGTAATTTATCTCCTCTCAAACAAATAATTAAATATACCCTCCAGATATGTTTGAAGACAAAACAAAAATACTATGCCTGGTGTAATATTTTATGTCCAATAGTGGCTCTCTTACAAATTCTTACTTTTAATGAAAATGTTGTTTTCTTTAAAAGTTTAACTGCTGGAAAACAGACATTTAGAGTCTGTTTTCAGTGTATATACATTCCCTATTTGCACTGATATATTCACAACTTTGCTCCTTTACCTCATATTTTAGGTTTGTGCAGATATCAGCAGACTAACACCAGAGTCCCTGACAGATTCAATACAGTGGAGCTCATCAGTTGCAGAGAAACAACATGAAAACATTTTTCTTAGTGGTGTGGGATATTAAACACAGAATATGAAAGGCACATGGGAAAACAGGAATGCACCTGATTAATGCAGTACATTTGTACATATAGCAGGAGACTGTATGGAATGTTAATTAAATCTGTTTTCATATAACGTAGCCTGTTGACTTTGGCATATCTTATCTTCTAACAAGTCTCGCTTTGAATACTCAAGGTTCTGACTCATAAAGTTGGTCTGGTGTATATAAAGTCGAGCTGCAACAACGTCTGGTTGATTTGGTCTAAAGGTCAAGTGAACATCTTTGGATCCATGATCTGAATCACAGAGTTGCCCCCTCATATACATGTACCATAGTTTTTAGACTATAAGCCACTACTTTTTTCTTGCTTTAAACCCTGCGGCTTATGCAACCATGCGACTTGAGCATCAATTTTTAAAGGGGCCATATTGTGCAAAAAATCATTTCTTGGGGTAATGTTGCTCCTGTTTGGGTCTCGTCTAGTGTTATATACACTCCAAGCATGGAAAAAAAAATGACCTGCTATTTTCTGTGAATTACTACAATGAATTTGTCAGAAGCTCTGGTTGAGCCCTTTAGATTTCACTCCCCCGTGACGTAATAAGGGGGAGAAATCTAATAAGGGGGCGTGAACTTGCTGTCCAGGGACGGCCAACTCCGCCCACAAATGACGTTGTGATTGTCCAACATATCAGTTTGATTAGCCAATCACGCGCAATAGCAGCTAGCAGCTAACACTCAAAAGAAGAAGAAGAATTCATTGGCTGTACACAGCCCATCTGGGTCGTTCCTCTTCCTCTTGGTCTGCATCTGGGTCTGATTCAGGATCAACACATACGGTTCTGCGGGCAGCCATAGCGAATTAGGTAGCCTTTGGCTGCTGACTCGAGGGGGCGTGGTCAGACAGAACACTTCAGAGTTCTTTTGAACGTCGGACAAAACAGTGTGCTGTAAAATTGACTGGCGGTGACAGGAAAACAGAGCTGGTGAAACTTTTTTGTTTAAATGATTTTGAGCAGGGAACTTCATGAAAATGTTTTGTATAGTCCATAGAACAATTCTAACTGGAGTATGAGAAGGTATAATATGGCCCCTTTAAGGGCTAACGGCCTCCAGGGGGCGCTTTAGCGGGAAGTGCAAAAGCAAGACAGACAGGTGGAAGAGGTAATGCACTGAGGAAGATGTTAGTTTTAAGATGAACTCATTCACACACACCATCATCATGGAAAACACACAAATAAATGCATATGTATTTACAGTGAAGAAGAGGACTTCAATGATTTCAGTGGCAGGTGGAAGATGGAGATAGTGATCAATGACTTTTCTGTTTTCTTAACCAGCTGTTTCACTGGCATGTTACAGGCACTGTTCGGAAAAAAACAGTGACGGTATGTAAAAAAATATTTAAATGATCTTTCTGTTTACCATCTTTCTGTGTAAATATTTCATGTCACAATATGGACACCTGCGGCTAATAGATACGATTCGACATCATGCTGTGGCTTATAATCAGATGCACTAATATGCAGGTGTGTCTTATAGCCCAGAAAATATGCTCACTTAGTTACAACTAGAGCCCGACCGGGATTTTTTGAGCCGATGCCAATATTGTCAGCTAAATAAAAAGCTGATATCCGATTTATCGGCCGACACAGGATATAATAGTATTATATTAGAGAATGGTGGAAATGTGGATTAACAGTTGCATCTTTATCTCACAAAGATCCTTTACACATCTTTAAAATGCTGTATAATAGTCTTATATTAGACCCGCGGGGAACCACAGGTTGTAGATGTAGTAGTTTTGATGCTGTGGTGGGCAGACTTTTGGGAAAAGTTGTGAGTCTATATTTAATTAGTAGTGATATAAAAATTGCTTGGTAAATCATTCTTTAAAATGTAAGCAACAATAAATATACAGTATTAATACCTAAGCACACCTATAGAATGAAACTGTGAGGTACACAGGAAGCACACAGATGGTGGTTGGGGGTGAATAGTTCGTAAAATAGGGGGACTGCAGTCCATGATTGGGGGGGGTGTGATTGTGTGAAAGTGAAAATGACACATTTTACTATTCTTCTAATGATTTGTGCAGCACAAACACACAGCTGCAGCAAGCAACAGTATCTCCACACAGCACAAAATTTAATACATCAGTTACATATTGATTGATGTTGATTAATTGGTAATACGCTATAATCAACCCAATTAATCAGTGGTCAGGCTCTAGTTACAACACTAGAACAAGTTTTCTTCTAGTATTCTATGCATGATTGCTTTTGTTGTCGTATCTTACTACAAACTCTGCTTTACTTTATTACATTATTATTGGAGACAGTATCTAAATGAATTAAACACAATCAACATTTTCCAGTACATAAAGGTACAGTGTTTGCATTAATTGCACAGATTGAGAATGCTGCACGTAGAATCTCAATACTTTTTGCAACTTAAAGCATGTGTGTAAATCAGTCTCACTGCACGTCAAAGTTCACACTTAAAGTCATTTTGTACTTGCAGTAGCAAAACAACACATTATGACAACTCTGCAAGTTAATGTGGAATCTGAAACATTTAGCAGACAGACACTTAAGTATCACTACAAACAGACTAAAATAACCTCATTAATCTAGGCTCTGACAGTGGGCTTTTTTGTTTTCTTAATGCTTAGACTGTTGTGCACATTTTACATGCCTTTCATTCTTCACTTTTGGCTGGGTCCATACATATGACATGAATTTTGGCAAGACAATATTTTCTTTAATGTTGTTATTTCCAGATCAGTCCCTGCAGTAAGTCTAAAAGACACTACGTACAAACAAGTTACACTCATACTGTTAAGTACAAAAAATGTGCTGCTGAAACCTATTAAAATCACATTCAATATCAGGGCCTGAATTTGGGTGCGCGATTGCGGGAATTGCGCATATTTTATTCTAATCCCGCACCTTCAGTGATCATAGAGCGGGAGATTCG
>JAPSES010000069.1:13629575-13642091 GCA_029822895.1 Maxillicosta whitleyi | reverse complement strand
CTGTTTAAATCCCCCCCATTTGAGTCACTTAGGGGGGGAATTCCCCCCCATTTTTAAAAATGAAATTCAGGCCCTGAATATATAAATGAAGAGCACATTTTGTGTCACTGCACCATCACTACATACATACATCCGATGGACTGAAATGTCTAAAATTGGGTTTTCGATTATCCTTAAGTGCATGTAAATTTAGTCATGTAAACAGGATCACCAATATAAAAATTCTCAGATCTATCTCACACATCAGTGCTGCTGAACATAAATGAATATTCGCATCAGGACTCAGTTTTCACTTATTTTGTTGGTTTTGATTTCAGGGTTCTAGCTAGCACAATTTAGCGTATCGGCCCCTGAAGCTAAAATTTTGACCCAATACGCTAAATTTTCTCCTGATACGTTAAATTTCAGTACAGCATATCGGCATTTTGACTGTAACTGCTTGCCCAGATCAAATGCAGGGTCCGACATTAACGGTTGCCCAAAGCACCTACTCTGAATTATCTGTATTTTCTGTGTATCCTCGGAGGATGCATTGCTGCCATTGGCTCCCTCTGTGCTGACGTCAGGCCACAGATGTACGGTTACGTTCTTTTATGATTAAAACAAGGCAGCAGCTCAGCTTCGGCAATCCCTCACGCTCCCTCAACACTCCTACTCTAAAATAAAATCCTAGCTAGAACCCTGGATTTAATGTGAAAATCCACATAAGTCAACAAAATAAGTCATATATATATACATATATATATATATGTGTATATATATATATAAACTGATCGAAACTTTCTCTGTTCTTATAAAATGAATGTTCTTGAGCGATGGTTTGAGTCTCTGAACTACACAAACACTGATATCATGGAGCAGTCTTAAAGTGGTGGTTCTTTCAGCTCATAAATCAGAATCAGCTTTATTGGTCCAGTATGTCCACATATATATATATATATATATGACTCACATAGGATTAGACATTAACAATGACATGGACAAGGACAGTGACTGATACAAACCCAGAAGCCTTGACATAAGAAAAAGAAGCTACTGATGGATGATGACGGATGCATCTGTATGCATGTTTACTAAAATTATACATGCAATTAAACAGTTAAACTAACACTTCTAATGACACAAGCAACCACTGTCTGAGTGGAGAAAGTCTGCAGAGAGCACAAAAGTGAAAGTAAAGTTTCATTTTGGGCTGCCATCAGTTTAAATCACAGAATTAACGACAGCTGATATGAGCGGATGCTTATCATTTTTACTGGCAGCAGTAACCGTTAGCGGCGGCTAGAAGTGGGAAGACACTCTCTCCATGTAGGACGGCTGAGCTTTGCTAATAAGAGTGTCAGAACTCAAGAGTCACTCATACCGGAGCATGTAAATCACTTTTAACATTCA
The DNA here is from genome assembly GCA_029822895.1 of Maxillicosta whitleyi. Classification (NCBI taxonomy): domain Eukaryota; kingdom Metazoa; phylum Chordata; class Actinopteri; order Perciformes; family Neosebastidae; genus Maxillicosta; species Maxillicosta whitleyi. Next base: position 13,640,699 of record JAPSES010000069.1, on the reverse strand, counting down.
CACGTCGTAAAGTTCAGCCGCGACCCGGCAAAAGTTTTAGAACATTTTCCCATTTCCTGCACTTTTAGGGGAGATAATGGTCTGCCTGTCTTTGTTAATTACCTTTCTCTCACCATTATGATGTGACTAAACCTGCTTGTGGAGCAATATTGTCCAAATAATTCTTCATAGGAGTGACACAGTCTGTTGTCATTCTGCTTTTAGAAACATAGATGGGTTGAAAGTCATCGGCAGAAGAATTGTTTCAAGGAATCATGGAAATCTCTAGGAAACGTCACATAGGGGTCTTCTAAAACTTTTCAGGTTCTGTAGGTGGGCAGTGGAGTAGGCAAGGAGGAAAAGGAAAAAAAAAAAATCCTGTCAAGAGTCTGAATGTCCGTTACTTTGTGCTGAAATCCATAACCTGACCCGGTGACACACAGTGTTCTGTGCACTGATAAGGTTTCCAGCTCTGGAGAAAAACTGTCTTTGTTTAGATGAAAAAATCTGAAGAAAAGGAAACGCATTCTTCATTTTACTTTTCAAAGTCAAGTCAAAGTTAACTTTATTTTCAGCTCTTCCATATGTACAGGATGTAGAGTTTCTCCCAGACCCCAGTGTAGGATGTAGAAATACTAAAAACAAGATGGAAACTCAACAAAAAGTTAAAGTAGGGGTTTGACAACAATAAGGTACAAATGAAGGACGGCCAAAAGATAGAGAGAATCTGTTGGATCCATCAGATGTATTATAGCTAACAAAAGCAGGTAGAGAAAGGAAGTTTGTGTTAAATACAAGTAAAATGATAAAAAGGTTGGCTCCTGTTCTCCATGATTGGTTGATAAGGTATTAAACACATTGCACTGATACAACCGCATCAGAAGAAATATGTTAAAATGTCAATGTGCATTTAGAATAACTAATTGGATAAAACATTGGATGAGAACCACAAGGACTTGTGAATGCATGAAAGTAAATCCGGAAGGGCGAGATGAAACAATATTAATAATCCAGTAATATTACACTTTTTATGGGTAACTACAAAAAATATTACCATAATCATCATTCACTTTCATTCCTCCTCATTTTTAACTACTTCAGATGAGATTTGTGTTGCATTTCGACAGCCCTCAAAGTCCACTTCCGCCTGATTTGTACACCCTAACCCTTTATGACCTACCACTGAACAAGTTCTGAAGAGCATATCTTTAAATACTTACAAGCTGTAGTGCCATTTTTAGAGCATTTTAATGTCACTATACATCAATATCATTATAACACAATCACAGTCCATACGAACTGAATTGATAAAAGTTCAATGAACCATCATCTGCTTTATTTTAACACATTTTCCTGTCATCAAAATTGTAAATGTAAGAAAGATTAACAAAATCTGTTGTTGCGGCGCAGTTGATGGCACATGAGGAGGATGAAGGGAGGTGGCATTGTGGTGAGGCATTCCATGGATAGTGTACCGATAGCGTAGGACAAACTTTTTTTTTTCTGGAACGTTGGCAAGGCGGTGGGGCGAGTAAGGCACAGGAAAGTGCTGCGGGAAACACTGTGTAGGCATACTTTTCTCACATTCACGGAGGCTATTAAACATTGTGCAAGCTTCTGCCTTTAGATACACACCATGTGTCACCAAATGCTTCATTAAATTTGACGTGTTTCCGCCTTTGCATGAAAATGTTTTCAGGCATCGATTGCATGTTGAAGCCTCTACATCCTTCTGTGTGAAGTGTAACCACACTTTTGAACATTTAGCCTTTGATATCTCTTCACCAAGTGCGTGACTACTCGATTGTTGCCAGAAGGACTTTGCGGTTACCTGCTGCGCGTGCACACTGACACAACAGTCAACAGAGGTCACAATTGAACAGTCGCATATTTTGAGGTGCCGAAATAAAGAACCAAAATGCACGTTTCATTTTAGTGGTTACTACCTTTAATGTTCGTCCCGGTTCCATACTTGTACCGAGTTTCGATACCCAACTCTATTTGGTTGCGAGTGCTTTTTGTTGGATCTGTGCAAACCCATTGGTAGGAGGAAACAGTGCACCATGACATGCTGAATACAGTATATGATACCCAGGTGTAAATCCTCTGGTATTATAAGCAAAATAAAAAATAACTATTATTGCTCTATCTTACTTCTATCGACATCTAAAAATAGATACATAAAAGGGGTCACAGACACTTCCACATGTTAAATTTTTTTAAAATATTATCATTATATATTATTATTATTAGAATATTAAGTCTGAATATTCAGAATATATGCATCTTGTGGAAAATATGTTCAATGTAAACCTGATGCCTTCACTTCTCCCGGTGAAATGAATGGGATAGGAAATGCTGAAAGTCTCCTAAAGGGGGTGGGGCCATGGAGCGACCATGTGACAGTGATACAGGAAATTACTCTCGTCTTGATTCCCTGAACTGTCTTTGATATCGTCCGGATACATATAAATACATATCTGCAACGTATCCTATAGAATACCTGATTCATATATGACAAAGATCACACATCCGGAAAAGCAACATCAATGGATTTTCCTGCAGCTGCACGTAGTGTGAGATATCTGATCTGAGACGTACACCTCTGGATATGATCCACTGTGGGAGAGTAGTGGAATCCACATACGTCTAATGTAGCATATGTATTAAAGCAAATAAATTAATAAATAAGACCCTGTCAGGAGCCAGTCTGAACAGATCAGTGAAATGGGGAGAACAGATACATTTAATGATAAGAACTGTATACAGAAATAACTGCTATTATTCCATGTAGCATTTTTCAGCTCAAAAAACCAGAAAACTAAATGAAACCAAGCCAGTTCCTGGAAATAAAAGTCTACTTTCGCACTCGCAAAAGCAGAAATCAAACTGAAAGACTGAAAAAATGTGCAAAATAATGACTATTTCCAAACTATAGCATCCATAATAGTTCATTTATTGTAAAATAAGTGCACTTAATTATCTGTATTAACATCTGCATCTGAGTTTTAGCGTTACATGGAAAATGAACACTTAATAGGTTTTAGAAATCTGATTAGTGTCTGGTTGTACACCTGCTCTTTACACCGGAGTACAGACATGTACAGATAAGGGAAACTGATGCAAACAGCTTGGGAATCCTGTGTGCAAATATAGTTAAAATGTGTGCACCTTCTGCTGAAGGAAGCTTTAGAATATTCTTTTTTTTTTTTTTTTTTGGATTTCTATCATGAAGTCTCTCCTTTGGATGATGAGAATCCCTCAGTTTTTGTGTAAGAAAAAAAAAAACAAAGACCAGGAGTACGTGTGACACATGAAAACAAGCGACTTGTTCTGTGTTTTTTTTTTTTTCTTGAGGAATTCCTGATGAGAAGAGTTAACAGAGCTTGTATGCAATCACTTTTTCCGCAGCTGGCTGATGCGACTGATCATCTCAGCAGGAATTACAGCATATCTCGGCTGTGATCTGCATGCACCTGACTGGGAAACCGGAGGACAGCAAAGCGACCCGGCACAACGGCGTGCCGACGTACAGGGGTAAAAATTAAGTTTGTGGCACACAGCACAGGATTTATCGGTTTCACTGTGTTATTTTCCCTGTTTGTTTTATTTTAATGCTTCCATGCTGCCAGTCAGATAAGACCTTTGCCACTGACACTGTGACAGTACATCTGAGGCAGATCTGGTTGCCACACTGCTTCTGAATGATAATACTGCAGCATCATGTTTCACATTGATTCATTTTCAAAGGGAGTCAGTATTATTTTTTATTGATCGCCCTTTCTTTATAAACAAAGATGATATATAGGCTGCGTAATAGGAGGATTAAATTACATGGCCTGAAAATAAGCCCGATCGATAAAAAAAGTAATTTAGCACAATTCGGTTCAATTTGTTTGAGGAATCCTGGGCCTGTGTGTCTGAGTTACCAGGTGGAAAAAGGTGAAACGCCACAGACAAAATTGAGCCCGGCGCTCGCACGGCTTTGACTATTTCCACATTTTACATCATTTTTCTTTGGCGTTATCAATGCAATCCGACAGCAAAAGTTTGTCAAGTTTAACTAGTTGACAGAAAACTACTGATACTGCAGTAATGTTGAATCACTTGACAGACAGTTGCAGCTGTTGATGAAACCCTCACATCATCATGTTCCAAGTGTGGGAGGACAAATTAACATAACGGAAGAGCAGAAACAGACTCGCTGCCACATCTCAACACATACTAACCAGGTGTATATGAATGCTGTGAAGGAGGAGGAGGATGAGGAAGTCCCCCCTCCCTCATCAGCGCCTCTAAACCAAACGCCGTGACTCTCATTTGGGGCATTTGTTTGCCTGCGTGAAAAATAATGGCGGCAGGAGCAGGTGGAATATTGCTTCGCAGCTAACCCATATGGATCTGAAAAGCTGCTTGCCAAGTCCAAACTCCACTTTTACAAGCACATCTGGAGACGAATCTCCATATTAATTGCCAGTTAATGTGTTTACACACAACACGAATTAATCCCTGAGAGAAGTTGGTGGACCCAGGTCAGGCGGTCAGCAGGAAGGGTGGTGTTTTTGGGTTGAAAAGCAGCAGGGCAGCAGGGTTTCGAGTGCCAAATGCACGGCCAAAGTCGCATCCCTAAGCTAAATACAGCAGCTGAAAACCATCTGTCATGTAGCACTTTTTCCTGTGTATTTTGACAGCATTTATGTCAATACTCTTCAATGGCTGCAAACAGATGAGTGGCAGTAAAAGTTCATGTGGGGATTTACTAGACCGCCATCGTGCTTTGTTGAACACACCTGCATTTTTTAGTGTTTATTTTGGATGTTTGGTCACAGCAGGACTGGGAGGAGGCGTTAAATGATTCAGGAACTGGACCAGAGCCCAGGAACATGTCAGTAGTGACACATATTTACCGTGTTCGGCTTTTGTCATCGGGAAAATTTCATGGTGAGACCCTAATAAGGCCATGTGTGCTTCTTTATCACTATTATTCTCTTTGTGTTGATTCATTTTGCTGCTTTGATCCCTTTATTTGTGTTCATTTATGTAATATATTTGCAAAGTTGTAGGTTAGGAGTTAGCATACAGTGATAGGCTGTAATTATAAAGACAATTATATCATGATTTAATTGATTTTACAAACACTGGCAGGTAGGGCAGCAGTTAACAATTATTTTCAGTAGTCTAAGGGTCATTTCCTCTATTAATCAATTCATTGTTTTATCTATAAAATGCATATCAGTGTTTATTACTTTAGAATGTGAGGTACTTTTGATCCAAAACCCCAAGAAAATCAGTTTATCATCACAGAGGAAAAAGGAGATGAGAAAATATTCATCTTTATGAAGCTGGAATTTGAGAATGAAGACAAATATTGATAATTATAATAGTCATTACTTATTAAATTAATTGATTAATTGTTGTAGCTATAAAAGCAGGTGTTATCTTATCTGAATCCCAACATTTCATTTATACACACAAAATCCATACCTCAAGTATGACCAAAACGTATAAGACATAGCACATTAAATCATACGAGGGAAGATAAATTCAGCTATTAAACTCCTCAGTTACAGTGCTTTTTATCATTATCGTATATTCTGAAGGTTGTTGCAGGACGACACCAAAAAACAAAGAAAATCCTGAGCTCACTTGGAACCGCCATGTTGGTTTGTAGACTGAAGGCAAACAAAGAAAAATACAAGGAATTCCCACAACATCTGTGCTGACTCTTGCACCATCAAAACAATACTGAAGTAATGTGCCCTGCCATCTACAGTCATGACAAGAGAAGAAACAATCGACTCTTTGCAGACAATTCAGCCTCAATACAGCAGCCTCAACAAAATCACCTTCACGTCACATCAGGAAAATGAAAATATTTACAACATTATAAGCAGTTATTTAACTCCAATTAATCCAATAAAACGTATCTGACCATAAGTTTGCAAAAGGCCAGTATAAGGAACCCACAACCAAGTATAAAAGTAAAAAAAAGAAACAAAAGAAAACATTAATACATTAGCTTTAACATTTAACACAACTATGTGGTGTAAAAAAAAAAAAAAAAAACACACAAAATGAACCACCAACTGCAGCAAATGCACAAAAACAATTAATTGAAAATCAATACAGCGCTTATACAAATTGGTATAATGTCACAGTAATCGATATTTTCTTCTTCATACTGCTTTTATTTTTCATGCAGCTTTATAATTTACTTTAATACCATTGCATTAGCTTCAGTTTAGTACTGGTATGGATCACACTGTAACTAACAAGATCCAAGCAGAGAATTTTTAGTGCTCAATAAACTGAGGCCAATGGCATCAATGTCAAGTTGGAAGTCAGAATATATCATAGTTGCATAAAAAGCCATAATTTTGTTTTGTTTCATTTAATAATACTACTCCTCCAACTGTGGTAAGTGACCTCTGGACAGTGTTTGGATGCAGCTCATATTATTTGGGTATTTTGTGAAAACATGGTGAAATGGCTCTGAAAAAAGAAATTCTAAAATTCATGATGGTCTTAACTTGTTGAAATCTGCAGCAAAAGTCTTACTTTATTAGTGTTTTTTTTTTTTACACCTATTATTTTATACTTCATTATTTTATACTGCTTCAACAGATACTACCTTGATACAGTTATTATAATGGTTCTCTTTAAAGATAATGAAAGTATGGGTTGGGGTTTTTTTTGCGGGGGGGGTTTGAGTGGGATCTCTTCTCACTAAGTCGCAGCTGGTTACATCCATCCCTGTTCTAGTTTTTAAAAAGTTGGAAAATGATATTTAATCGGCAGCACTTTGTTTTGCAAATGTCATCCATGTGGGAAACATAAAAGTCAAAGTCAACACTTAATAAATAATTGATCCTATCCATTGTCCCTCATGAAGATGGTCTCAAGTGATAAATTAAGATATGAACTGAGCTGATTTCATAAGCACACAATGCTTTACTTCTGTCTGCCAAGAGCAAATACCCTTTATACAGGAAGGGAAGCGCCTCAGTTTTCAGAGAGAAATGCAAACTTGAGCAGCAGTCGTATTGTTCTTTGCAACCTGAGGACAGCCAACAGCTAATTGCAGGAGGTGTTTTATCACAGTGTGACTCGGTAACTTAATTACTGCCATGACAGAAGCTGTAGCCACCAAAAGTGGAAGAGGCATATGAGAGAGGAACAAAACAGAACAAAAATAAGGGTGGCAAGCAAAGGGTTTGCCTCTTTTGCCATTTTTGTTTGTGCTACATGGCCTTAAGTATGACATTAGCCTTGCATTCTTTAGATTTGTATAGATTGTGTACTTGCAGGACTGTGTGATATGTGTTGATCATGTATAATTGTCCCACACTACAATATTTCAATGGACTGACTTCAGTTTTGATTACATTTTCTGTCATATTTAGATATGCTAATCAAGCCCAGATTATAACACTACCCCCAGAGGCCTGGACTGTAGGCACTAGGCGCAATTGGTTATCACTCTGGAAGAGGGTCAATCTGGGCTCAGACCACATGGCCTTTTTCCATCGAACCACAGTCCAGTCTTTGTGCTCTTGAAAAAACTGATGGTTTAAAAACTGAGAAGCTGCTATAACTGCATCAATTAAAGGCTTAAAGAACTGAAGCATACTAATCACTGCACTAACTATCCAACAGGAGTATGTGAACTATTTGCCACAATGTGCATGAAACTAATTCAGTAAGAATAGAACTATAAATATTTTATCCCCTTCACTACCATAAGTATATGAGGTGTAGTAATGTCAAGATTAATGTTACATCAACTTTTTAAAATATGCCTGTATTTCATCAACTTTAGCTATAATTAAAAAATATCAGATATTCGATAATTGTCAAACCCATCTACATGCCATGTTTGATATGCAAATAAACCAGATTTTAGATGCTAAAAGCACAAAAAACTGTATGTTAAATCACTTTTTCATTTTTGTCAATGATTAATATAAATTTACTATAGTTTACTAATACTTTATCTAGAAAGTATCTTATCTATTTTTAATACGCATTATTTTGTGCTAGGTCACATGTTCTATAAATGTACATTTACCAGACTGACAGTGTAGTAATTTTTCATAGTTTACAATGTGCTGATTTTGGAGGAACTTTAGAAATAAAGCAAAGATGAACAACTTTTGAATTCTAAACTGATAGAAATGATAAAAAAAAAAATTAAAAATTAAAAATAAAAAAAAAACCTTTCCTTTGATAACATAAAGTGCAAAGTGTACGTAATATATTCACAAGGATACCGGACAAGCACAGAGATGTTTAAGACATTTTAGTTCAGTATTATATCTGTGTAAGTTAGAATCCTGGGGAAGCTGGTACTGTTTGTAAGTAAAATATAGATCAACAAAAGCAAGATCTTCAAATCCTTTGCAATGATGATGATCCAGTGATTGGCTTAGTTTAATCTAAACTTAGCATAGCTTGTTTCTGATTTATTAATGCTTTAGAAAATAACATTTATAATTTGAGTTCCACATTACATTCATCAGTCTTCCCCCAAAAGCTACTACATGTTGTCCGCACAAATGCATCCACTGAGAACAGATCATCACATACCTGCATATAGTAAATTTACTAAGGGAAGGTAACAAAACTAAAATAACTGTTATGTATAGTTATGAATGTGTTTAGACCACATGTACAGTGTTTTGTTTTTTATCCGCTGTATTTTCCTGGGCTGCTTAAATAAACACTCATTTAAAAGTATACTGTATAGGTGTTACTTTCTATGTTTTATTTCTGTTACACATGTTAAATATAGCCTTAATTATCACTTACACTTACAGAAGAATGAGACTGTCAATTATACTGTGCATGTAAAATAACGATAAAATTAAGAGTTGTGGTGCTGTGCAAAAAAAGAAATTACCTGCAACAGGTGCTATTCAGGAAATACACAAGTGATAACACGTCACAAAAACATGATGAAGTGCCATAATTAATGTAATTTTGAAGATAAAATCAAGATGAAATCAGGATGAATACAATGTTGAACATGAAATGGAAGATAAAACCCACTGCATCAAATTCAGATTGCATTATATTTTTGTAAGAGCTGAGAATTAGCACTAATATCAACCCTGTCAAATAAAAACATTCAGATTCTGGGGCTGTTTTTACACCAGTCATCACCCAAAGGAGATGAATTCTGAATGATAGCGGATTCACCTGAGCCTCCATCCGTCCCTGCTCATCCTGGAGATAGCTGCACGTCTCTGCGGGTTCAGATTGGAGGGACCTTCTAATGAGAAATTTACTGTATGGAGATAATTATGGGGGAAGGCAACATCTCGCCCTGGCCTAATGAGTAAGATAAGAGCTCTTCAGTGGTTTTCCAAGCAGTACCCCCCCCCCCACACACACACACACACACACTCCCACCTCTTCCAGACCTGTCACAGCATGGGGCTTCTAGTGGTCGCAGACAATCAGCTAAAAAAACACTGAGGTTGTGCCCATATGCGTGACAAGTGCACACGCGAGCACATACATGAGGAAGCAGCCCAGAGATGACAAAAACTGAGCATGGCGCCGCCTCATATCTCTGCCATTTTATAAATCAGCCACCTGGCCGATTAAGGGGAAAATGAGTGAACAGAATCAGAAACGCGTGCTCTTGTTTATTGCTTTAGAGAGTTAGCTGGCGAGGAGGCAGCCATCGTGTGATGATGAGAGTGGCCCCTCTGGAGACGGGCGTTCACACACTGGCAGAGGAGCTAATACAGACTTTCATTAGGATGCACACTTCAACACACTGTCATAGTATTTACAGTCTCACACTGGGGAAACAAATAAACTGCGTGATTAACAAGTTTTCCTGATGCCTGGTGCTTCGCTGTGCGCGCATCCGAGTGCCACCTCGCCGACTTAATGATTCTTAATGGTTTCTTAATGACTTCTTAATGACTTCATCAGGAAGATCCTGCAACAGCACATTCCGACAAGCGGGAGCCTCCCCTTGAGACCTGGGATCACAGCACAGTGCTAACCCCCCTTCAGTTTTCTGCTCAAATAACACACACTTTAAATCTGCTTATCTGAGGCAGCATCTTAAGACTTGGATGACACAAGCATTTGATCCACGGTTAACTGTGGGGACGTGTGATGTAATGTGATGTGAAAGCATGTGAGCTGATGTGTGGAAATGCACTAAAAGGCGAATAGGGATGTCCACCTAGGTTGTGGGCAAATGCAGTCACATCAAACTAATCTCAGAACATTGGAGTGACATCTAGTGTTGTGTAACCAGAATTAAACTGCATTGTGCGAGGGTATCTAGGAAACCCATTTGGTAGAATTCAGTGCAAAGCTGTGGCTGTGATGCAAGACTTTGGGGGAGGAGGTGGGAAAAGAAAGGTGGAAAAAAAAAAAAGTAATAAATAAATAAATAAATAAAACAGACAAACTGGAGAGCTGGGTGATTGTGGAATTTCATTACAGCAAGGATGGGACAAAAAAATGACACTCCAAAAAAAAAAATAAAGCCAGTGACAAGTTGTTGAGCTGGAGAACAAACGGTGAAAACTCCTCCAAGTGTTTAATGATGGAGAATTTTCTGGGTCACCTGTATGTCGCTGAGTTTGAGCCATCAGAGAAAGACTACAGTGTCACCCAAAGCCAGTGACTACCCGCTAAACCGCCAAATTATCATTGTATCACAAGTTGAAAGCTAGTGCAGCTTTTCATCTAGGCCATGTTCAACAGGATTAAAAGGGAAGTTTGCCTTTCTTTGAACAAATTCTTAATTATTTTGATAAAACAAAAGTTAATTAGCCGACGAGCCAATTACGATCTCCAGTGTCCTCAAAACACGGCTGAAAAACTCAGAAGGCATGAATAAAAATGAAATGCAAAGTGAAGCGGAGTTCAAAGAAAATAAAGCCATAGCGAATCCCTGCAAACATAAGGGTCGCCCTGCAGAGCTGACACACGCTCGCACACTTACTTAACAACTGGTTAACAAATTGTATTAGCGGAGAAGCGTGACTACATGGCAAATTACACCTGTCCTGATGGATGTCCTCTTTCCGGGTTGTGGAAGCAGGATGAGGAGCCGTGGAGTGTTCAGCCAAACACTCCAAAAATGATGCATAGCCGGCCATGTGTCACCGTTTG